>JACXGM010025096.1:5365-15550 GCA_016801145.1 Umbra pygmaea | reverse complement strand
GCGTGACAGGTGGTACAGCTCAGACAGATGCAGCGTGACAGGTGGTACAGCTCAGACAGATGCAGCGTGACAGGTGGTACAGCTCAGACAGATGCAGCGTGACAGGTGGTACAGCTCAGACAGATGCAGCGTGACAGGTGGTACAGCTCAGACAGATGCAGCGTGACAGGTGGTACAGCTCACGACAGATTGTCAGGCTGCAAGCAGTTTCCTTGTGGTTTGCTCAGTAATTGTAACACTAGAGGACGTGATATAAAAAATGTATCGGCGAGCAAAAATGCTTATAAACAATTATTTTGAAAACTCATAATCGGCCCTAATTAATCAGTCAATCGGTCGACCTCTAGTTCCAAATGATGATAAGAAAATCCCAAATAAATGAGTGGGGCGACTATGGAGTTAAATCTGCATGTTGTGACAAGAAATCAAACAAATATCAAAACTAGATTATTCCAAACACGTTTCAAAACAAAAATGAGGGTTAATGAGGGAAAAGCCCTCTTCTGTTCTGTTGTCCTTATTTGTTCATTTTATTTAACTGAACACACTATATTGCAAATAGCCAACTACGTTGCATCTTTTGGCAAGTACACACGTTTTTAGATTTGTTAGAGTACTCAAACACTAAATGACTAGAAGTTCCTCTTTCCAGTGTATATCGTGATATTAGTCGATATCAAATGAAAAATATATCTTGGCCTTGTTGCCCAGCCCTACGTAATATACAACAAAAAGCCAGGAAGAAAAAGGCAGGATTTTTATCGGTTGAATCAAGCTCCTGTTTTGGAAAGAGTGGGACGAGGCTACATTTTTTTTCTTTCAACCATTTCCAGCCAAGAAGATTATTATATCTGTTAAATCATTTGAGTTTTGATGCTCACATGGACCAAGGTGTTTTAGAAATGTTCTATTCATTATCCTGACAATGTCTGGGCATGCTCCTGATAAGACGGCAAATGGTATTCTGGGGGATTTCTTCCCAGACCTGGATTAAGGTCATCAGTGAGCTCCTGGACAGATTGTGGCGCTACTTGGCGGTGTCTGATTAACAGATACATAACGTCCCAGAGGTTCTCTGGTTGGATTCAGAAGCTGAGCATTGTTCTGCACCTGAGGAACCCAGGGCCCACTGCACCAGCGTAAGGATAGACGATGGGTCTGATGATTTCATCCCGGTACCTAACAGCAGTCAGGATACAATTGGCTAGCACGTGGACATCTGTGCACCCCTACAAGGATATGCCTCCTCAGACCATCACTGACCCACTGCCAAACAGGTCATGCTGGATGATGTTGCATGCAGCATAGCGTTCACCACGGCGTCTCCAGACACTTTCACATCATTCATGTGCTCAGTGTGATCCCGCTCATTTGTGAAGAGAACGGTGCGCCAATGGTGGACCTGCCGATTCCCCCCCATTTTTCCTCCCCTTCTAATTCCCACTGACCCTTGTCTGCAACTCTGCAACTCCTTGGACAGATGCGGGTGGAATATGTCCACTCCTTGGACACGTATGGATGTGCCATCCTGGAGGAGCTGGACTACCTGTGGAACCTGAATGGGCTGCAGCTACTGACTCATGCTACCAGTAGTGACAAGGACACTAGCAAAACACAAAACTGCAGAAGAATCAGTCAGGAAGGATAAGGAGACGACAATTGTCTGTGGCCACCATCTGCAAAACCATTCCCTTTTTAAGGGTTGTCTTGCTGTTGCACCTGTTGTCACTTTTTTTAATTTGCACCCAAACAGGTGACATAAATTCACAATCACATGCTTCCTAACTGGACAGCTGGTCTATCCCTGAAGTTTAACTGACTTGGTGTTATACAGTGATGATTGCATGTTCCCTTAATTTTTTTGATGAGCAGTGTATTTGAATTGTGGAAAGTGTTTGGAAAATTGGCTATCCAACAGCCATTGTGACTGCTTGGCAATATAGTAAATTCCCCACGCTGGTGTCAACATTGTCACCTGCCACAGGTCAGCTTTAGCGTCAAAGACAGTAGACAGACTAGTCTTTGTTCCTCGAAACCTCTAATGCAATAGTCAGACGAAGCTAGCATAAAAATAAACATTTCTATTTTGGGTTCTACTTCCTGTAGAACCAGAAATTGATTATCACACAATATCTGTTTATTTTATTTTCAGTATTGTCTTGATATTTCTGTAAATTTTATTATTAATTGCATATTTCTACCTGATAATGATTTGGTTTATTGAGGCTGATGTTCTACAGAGAAAATTACATTTGTTTTACATAGAGCTTTGTCATGTCAACTCAAAATTAGTTGATTCCTCTAAATCACAGGTGTCAAACCGGTTCCACGGAGGGCCGAGTGTATGCTGGTTTTTGGTCTTTCCTTTCAATTAGAGCCCAATTAAGACGTAGACTGCCAGGTGAGGTGAGATCCTAACCAATTAGTGACGTTCAATCATTCAGGTACAAGGTAAAAGCGAAAACCTGCATACACTAGGCCCTTTGTGGATCTGGTTTGACACCCCTGCTCTAAATGATCATCATTACTTGATCACACATGAAACAGCTCCTTTTTTTATTATTGTGTGACAGTGCCAAATACTGTATGTTTGGATTAGCCCTCCCCTGCCCAGTTGTATTTGTGTGTAATTAATGCAGGTCAATCATTTGTGCAGAATGTAATTAAAAATCAAATGCAAGTGTTATCCATGTAAAGTCTCGCAAGAAAATCCAAAAGTTATTCACATTTCGGCAAGTACTCAAGCACTAATTTACAGGAAATTCCCATCCTTAATGTATATCATGGTATTTATCGATATCAAATGATATGCGAAATAGAATTGTGGTATTTGTTTTACCATATTGCCTAACCATAACTGTTACAGCTGCTTTATCGGCTGACCACATCTCAATCGCTTTCAGAAGGTAATATCTACGGGGGTCTGCGTGGCGTAGTGGGCTAATTCGCAGCATTGCAGGACAGTCTACGTCATGATTGTCAATGGTTCAAGCATGACTATTTGTTCTCTGGCTTTCCCCGGACTTCCTGCATGAGGCAGCGCAAATTGACATAGCGCTGCCCGGGATTTGGGTTAGATAAGTCAGATTATCTATCCTGCCACATCGCTCTCCAGTGACTCCATGTTTTCAGATCGTGCGCCTGTAAATTTCGCCATCCCACAGATCTGTCCAAGGAGCTGGGGAGCTGCCGACAAGGCAGGGTTAGTGGAAATTGGAAAGGGAGGAAAATGGGGGGGGGAATAAGTAATTTCTCCATGTAATCTGAGGCAAGACAGCTAATATCTGTGTCACAGTTGTGATGTGCTGTTTTGTTCCTGGTGCAGATGACGGGGGAGACAAGGGTTCAGCGTCCGCTAAGAAGAGAAGGGTGGAGAGCTTCCAACAGAAGGAGAAGAGGAAGAGAGATCTGGGCCAGGCCACCTCTGACAAGAGCTTCGTAGAGGAAGAGAAGAGAATACTCAGGCAGAATGTTGAGTGACACTGATGGCTGGTATGAAGCCTGGGCTTTGGTGCCCCTCGTGGACTGTCCTATAGCTCTGCCTCAGACACGCATCTCCCTGTGTCCTGCCCCTATGGAAATGCTTCAGTCAGTGCTTGTTTACCCAGGACACTTGATAGATGTTATCATTATGATCTGAAACATTTGGACTGTTTGTTTTAATCCCTTGTATGTTGAGAAGCATTCTTATCTAGACACAAATTTCAGAGTTTAGGTCTGTTTTGCTTTAACCAGCTGACCTGCATGTTAGGTTTGGATGAAAATGAAAGACCCACTTCCATCACATGATCCTCCATCTTAAAGTGGATAACATTGGGTTTTTGGATGAGCTTGGAAATGTCTCTGCTCATGTGACTGGGAGTGCCTCTTGGACTCAAAAAATCTAAATGTCTTCATGTGTTTGGATCACAAGCAGATTTATTTATCTGATGGAAATGTTTATTTTTTTAATAGTGACATTTATGTTAAGGACATTAGTATTCTTTGAAAATGTATCTGGTGCTGAGATATTCATTGAAAATATGTGGTCAACATACACTCCATAAAATAATTCAAACCTAGCTGGTCGTTTTCCTCCACAAATCCAGTAGATGTCACTATTGGGCCACATTTTATACACAAGTTTCCATTGTGGTGAAGATTAACTTGGTTGTCTTGTATTTTACTGTCCATACAATGTTAACTGTACATTGACAGTTTTATTCTCGGTTTTGTAGTAAATTCCATACACAACTGATGCAATAAATGGAATGTAAATAGAAGACGCTCATTGGCAGTTTCTCTTATCCAAAAAGCACAAATTAATTTAATACTAGGCTGTCTAAACCGGCAGCCCAGTTAATTATTTATAGATGTTGGAAAATGTGTCTATGGACTTTAATTATAAGTAGCAGCTGAGAGTGTTGTTGTGTGTTGTAAGTTAGGCAGAAAGACATTTGTAATGTCAAGAGACCTATAAGGAGAAAGAAGAACAGAAGAAAGTTGTGCTCTCGATGTAATGCAGCCATGGTTTTGGCATGAATTATAACTGTCATTCTCTAGTAAAATAGTATTAATGTTTGCTCATACTACCTAAGCAGGGCTTCACAAACCTGTTTGTACTCTTGCCGACCATCATGTCATCTGTAAGGATTTCCCTGCAGCTAAACCTATTTGTTTGTTTTAAATATTTCAGTATTATTGTTCTTTGAGGTGTTGTCTGGCAAATATCAGTTTAGAAAATATTTATTTTAGTGCAGAGCATTCCTATCTACTGATTTGGGCCACATTTGTTTTTTTTTTCTTTAAGAATTTTTATTTGTTTCCCCTCCCAATTTGTCATGTCCAGTTCCCCTTGTCACATCTCCACAGCAACTCCACAAATGCAGGATGGTCTAAGATCAATCACATGCTTCCTGCCAGCAAGCGTTGCCAAGTTGGTCTGATAGTTGCCGCGAAGACCACTTTTTCAGCAGCCATTATGAAGTATTTTAGCTCTTCATCATTAGGAGGATTTTGATATAATTTCTTGTCAATGTAATGCCACCTTGGCAGTATCGCCCCAGAACTTTCTCATGTGAATTGCCAGATGGGCCTACAGACAATCTTGGGGTGGCACACAAACCGAAAGCTATATTGAATTTGAGGATTCCATTACTCTGTTGTAGTATATAACTAAAATGTCAATATGAGAAGAATTAAGAAATTGCATACTAATTCAAAGTAAAAAAAATCACTGTACTCATCGTAATGCAGACACACTTAAAGGTACTTTACACAATAGCTGTGTGGTAAGTTGCGATCCAGACATTTTGATAATAAGTGATTCTGTTGTTAGGCATTTGATTCTTCCTGGTGCTATCACCTACTGCATTTCTGGTGGCAAGGTGGTCGACCTAATTTAATTAATACCAACACTCATTATCATGCATCCCACTGTTAAAATAATTGTAACACACGTAGGGACGAATGACATTATGGCTAGAAGTTCCATAAAACTACAAGCTGACCTTGAGTCCCTGTGTTACACAATTGAGAGCCTGGGAAGACGCTGTTTGATGTCTGGCCCCGTTCCAACACTTTCTAAAAGCTCTGAACGTTTTAACAGACTCTGCAGTCTCCACAACTGGTTAAAAAATTTTGTTCTGCTGCAGGATATGACTTCCTTTCAAATTTTTATTATTTTTGGACTAATAGAAGCCTGTACAGATCAGGTGGTGTGCACCCTAACAGAAAGGGAACCAAGCAGTTGACTACTAATTTCATCCAGTTTATAGCATTTAATTTATTGTGATATGCACCATGGCAGGACTCTATCCAGAATGTTGTGTCTTCCATTGTTACATCCAACTCAAACAGTGTGTGTCCTGCCACTGTGTGTTCTAACTCTGAAATACAGTTAGTGGATAACTCTAGCCATTCTAGGCCTGATTCTGCCTTAGCTGATTATGCTGCTGGCACATTAAAGACGGCACTCCTCAATGTCAGATCCCTTAATATCAAAACTTTCATTGTCAATCATATTATACAATCTCATGAACTTGATTATATTCTTCTTACTGAGACTTGGCTTGATGAAACTGGTAACAAAGAACTGATTGAAGCTTCAGCATCTAATTTCTCATTCTCACATTGTTCCAGGCCCAACAAGAAATGTGGTGGTGTTGCAGCTATTTTTTCAAACATTTTATCATGTAAAAACATCTCCTTTGCTTTATACTCTACTTTTGAGTATTTAGCTCTAGTAATGAGATCTGTTCATCCCTGGCTAGTGCTCACAGTTTACCGCCCTCCAAGGCAAATAAAGGGCTTTATATTAGAATTTGGTGAGCTTTTATCAAAAATTACTGTTGAGTATGACTCATTCCTTATCTCTGGTGATTTAAATATTTATATATTAGCTTTGCTAACCAGTTTACTGACCTGCTAGGAACCTTTGAGTCCATACAACACATTATCGGACCTACTCACAATCAGGGACACACTCCTAACCTGGTTATTTCTAAAGGCCTTGCTATAACCCCAAAGTGCACCCTAGATGTTGGCATTTCTGATCACTTTTGTATTTTTTTCAATGTTGCCATGATGACCAACTGTGTACCTGGTTCAAAATCGGTCAAAAGATGCTTCATCTGTGCAGACACATCTAACAGGTTTATTGAAAGATATACTAGCTCTGCTAGATATACTGGATCACATTCTGGTTTTTCTGATTTTAGTCTGTTCTCTGATTTTAATTTGTCTTCTCCGTCTCTGTGTGACAACCTGGTCAACCATTTTAGTTTTTCTGTGACACATATTATGGAAGACATTGCACCTATAAAAACCAAGTTTATTTCTGGTAAAACTAAAGCACCTTGGAGAAAAGTGGAAAGTGTGAGGGCACTAAAAAGATCCTGTCGCAAATCTGAGCGTAGGTGGCGCAATACTAAATTGCAAGGAGATTATAAAATCTATAAGGACCTGCTCTATGAATATAACAAAGAAATGAAAACATCCAGACAGCAGTACTTTTCTCAATTGATTAATGAAAATGTAAATAATTCAAAATTTCTATTTAGCACTATTGATAGGCTGGTCAATCCTTACAGACCAATACCTTCTGAATTTCAGACCTCTGAATTCAATTTTTTCAAATTGAAAATTTCAAATATTAGGAATAATATTGTGTCTTCCTCTGCTGGTGGTTGTGACCTCTCCTCCTCTTCCACTCTGTGCCATGTTATTGGCATTCTCTCCAACGTCACCCTTATAGAACATAGTAAACTTCAAGAAGTGGTGCAGCAGCTGAGTTCTGCAACATGTGCTCTTGACCTGATGCCTACTAAGTTGTTCAAAAATGTTTTCAGCTGTTTGGTTGATGACGTCCTTGAGATTGTTAATGCCTCCCTGCTCTCTGGAATCTTCCCCACATGTCTCAAACATTCGGTTGTTACACCACTGCTGAAAACGTTTAATCTCGATCAATTTGTTTTAAACAACTATAGACCATTTTCAAACCTTCCTTTTTTGGGGAAAATTCTTGAAAAGATCGCCTTCCAACAATTGCATATGTATTTGTCATATAACAATTTGTTTGATGTCTACCAGTCTGGTTTTAGAGTAAACCACAGCACTGAGACTGCCCTGGTCAGAGTTGTTAATGACCTTAAAATTATGTTGGATAACCATAAAGTCTCTATTCTGGTGCTTCTTGACCTCAGCGCAGCCTTCGATACTGTCGACCATAAAATTCTTCTTCAACGTCTTGAACACTGTTTAGGCCTGAAAGGCACAGCTCTGAACTGGCTTTCATCCTATCTAACTGGGAGAACATTTTCTGTAAATATCGGTAACCATGAATCTGATGTATTTCACATTCCTCATGGAGTCCAACAAGGGTCAATTCTTGGTCCACTGCTGTTTAACTTGTATATGCTTTCACTTGGAACCATCATTCAGCAATACAACATTTCTTACCACTCATATGCTGATGACACACAGTTATACATATCAGTATCCGCCGACTGCCTTAACCCAGTGGATGACCTTATCAAGTGTATTGGTGATATCAAGTATTGGATGGCTGAAAACTTTTTACAACTTAATGAAGACGAAACAGAGATTATTTTAGTAGGTCCCAATGCTGTGCGTCAAAAAATGCAATCCTTATTATCTCCCTTGTCGGTTAAACCTTGTGAGCATGTCAAAAACTTGGGTGTGATTTTAGATGCTGATCTTAATTTCCAGAAGCACATATCCAGTATCTCCTACACTGCCTTTTATCATCTTAGAAATATATCTAAAGTTAGATGCTTCATGTCACAATCAGACTCTGAAAAGCTGGTTCATGCTTTTGTTTCCAGTAGACTTGAATACTGTAATGCACTTTTTGCTGGACTGACAAAGCAGGAGTTAAATAAACTCCAGCTTATTTAGAAGGCTGCAGCCAAAAGGTTTAAGCACATCACTCCTGTTTTAACTTCACTTCACTGGCTTCCAGTAAAACAGAGAATTGATTTTAAAATACTTCTCCTTGTTTTTAAGGCTGTGAATGGCTTTGCTCCCTCCTATGTTGTTGACATGCTAACAGAATAGACACTGGTTAGATCCCTTAGATCATCTAGTAAAGGTCTTCTCACAGTGCCTAGAATCAACTCTAGATCAGCTTACGGTGCTTTCAGTCACTATGGTCCTACACTCTGGAATGCTTTGCCAGGTGAACTCAGGTTTGCCACAACGGCCTCTTCTTTTAAAACCAAATTAAAAACACATATTTTTTCACAAGTTTTCAGCTAGGCTAGAGCAGAATGTTTGAGATAGGGGAGTGGGTGCTGTTGTGTGTGTGTATGTGTGTATATATATATGTGTATGTGTGAATATATGTGTACACATAACAATTTATTATGTTGTATGTTTTTATTGTATGCTTTTCTTGCTTGTTATTATTGAAGCACATTGAGTCTTTGTTTGTCATATGAAATGTGCTATATAAATAAACTTGACTTGACTTGACTTGACACTTGTACACCGCAATCATATCGTAATCAATCTTCCGCATCTACAAGATGGTGGACAAAGTTGCATACAACTGTATTCAATGATGAGACTCCCCTCAGATCTGATATGAACTATACAATGTTTGTAGTCCATCGATTAATCTATTTTTTGTTAATTTATGTATGTCTTTGTAACTGTTTTTGTATTGTATACCTTGTTTTGTTTAGGTGTTTTGTGTGGGGGGGTGGGTTTTGCGGGAGGTGGGAGGGTGGGAGGGCAATAAAGTAAAAATGCATTTATATTGCAGTGCACAGTGTTTGGACTTAAAAATAAAAAAATTAAATACAAAAACTATCTATTGAGCTGTCAAAGCTTTTCTTATAGACCAATAGGTGAAAGCGACATAAAAGCTCTTCCTCGGTGGTACATCAACTTCCGGTTCTGGTGGCGTACAGCAAAGCACCGCACAACACAGGGTGAGCATCCAGTTTGGCAAAGTGACACAAATGAGGAAGTACCTTAAACCTGCATTCTATCTGAATTCCAGGTGGGGGCGATACATCTGGTTGCAAAAGAGCTTGGTTTCTGTAGTCTATGAGAATGAGAGACATTTCTCTTTGATTTATTACCTCAGTATACATTTTCATAATGAGTATATTGTGTTAATCGCTAAATTTCAGCCTTCTGCAATATACAGGTCCTTCTCAAAAAATTAGCAAATTGTGATAAAGTTCATTATTTTCCATAATGTAATGATAAAAATTTAACTTTCATATATTTTAGATTCATTGCACACCAACTGAAATATTTCAGGTCATTTATTGTTTTAATACTGATGATTTTGGCATACAGCTCATGAATTCCTATCTCAAAGAATTATCATATTTCATCTGACCAATAAAAGAAGTGTTTGTAATACAAAAAAAAGAATAAGTCAACCTTCAAATAATTATGTTCAGTTATGCACTTAATACTTGGTCGGGAATCCTTTTGCAGAAATGACTGCCTCCATGCCACGCCGCATTGAAGCAATCAGCCTGTGGCACTGCTGAGGTGTGATGGAGGCCCAGGATGCTTCGATAGCGGCCTTAAGCTCATCCAGAGTGTTGGGTCTTGCGTCTCTCAACTTCCTCTTCACAATATCCCACAGATTCTCTATGGGGTTCAGGTCAGGAGAGTTGGCAGGCCAATTGAGCACATTAATACCATGGTCAGTAAACCATTTAC
>JACXGM010025095.1:0-15454 GCA_016801145.1 Umbra pygmaea | reverse complement strand
TATCACCGTGGCATTTAAGCAATTAATCAGACCCGGCTAAAGCCATCACTAACGCTATCGGTGTGTTTATAGGGCAGACATGAGGCCATATTCGGTTGTGCAAAATGAGGACTTTAAACATGCTGAAAGTGTTTGAGCCACGTTACGACATCCCATCGCATACGGGACATAGCCTACTAAAAGGCTTAATGTGAAAAACTTAACGTGGTTTTAATGTACCTAAACAATGGTCAATCATCACCAAATTTCTCATGGCCATTTCTTGTTATGAACACTTAAGCCTGTCAAAATAACTAACCGAAATCCAACGATTATATAATTAAAAGACGATTATATAATTTCACCTTAAAGTTTTCTTAATTGGCTCCTATGGCGAGGAAAAGGCTTAAGGTGATTTAATGTAGGCTAGCTACCTAAACAACGATCAATATTAACCAAATTTCTCTCTCATATTGCTCATCATAACCACTGAAAAATATAAAAACAACTAACCCAAATTCAAATTATTTTATATATTTTTTATTTTGCTGATCCGAAAAATGATCCGATCCGTGACTCTGATCCGAAAACCGATCCGATCCGTGAGTTTCATGATCCGTTGCACCCCTAGTTTACACTGAACAAGGGAGCACTGTCAGTGGGTTTACACTGAACAAGGGAGCACTGTCAGTGGGTTTACACTGAACAAGGGAGCACTGTCAGTGGGTTTACACTGAACAAGGGAGCACTGTCAGTGGGTGTACACTGAACAAGGGAGCACTGTCAGTGGGTGTACACTGAACTAGGGAGCACTGTCAGTGGGTTTACACTGAACAAGGGAGCACTGTCAGTGGGTGTACACTGAGCTAGGGGGCACTGTCACATCCTGGTCATTCACTAGGCTTGGGTGCACTGTCTGGTAGTTCCCAGAGATATTTAAAGACTAACCATCTGATTTTTTCATTATATATTTTTTATTTGTTTGTTCTTTGCAATGTTGTCAGTGTCATTCTTTCTTTTGGCTTCCACAGTTTTTTCCAGAATCTTCTAGTGGAGGTCTAACAGGACATCTGAATGATCTTAAGACTTGTACTGTACACTATAGCTTAAACACTGTTGCTGTATTCAGTGGTAGCAATGATTCCAAAGACATGTAAAAACTCTGTTCGTATGCACTTTAGCAAAGTACAGTACAGTACATAATAACCATAATGTTTTTCTAAAAGTCACCCTAGAAAAGAGTGTACTAAATAACTAAGATGTTAGAAATGTCAGATCACAGAAAGAACCTTCTCTTGAAGGCCTCCCAGACTTAACCAATTCTCCACTAGTTATTATTCTTATTATGAATAATAATTGTTTATCAATTCGTTATTCATGCGGCTGCTCTCTATATTGCTCCAGGGAAGGGCGTGTCCTCGGAGTGCTGGAAGTTTCTCGATCCTTAGGAGATGGGCAGTACAAGCGTGTCGGAGTGATATCCACACCTGACATCAGGCGCTGTCAGCTCACACCCAACGACAGGTAGACAATGACTGTTTCAACCATTGACAGATTGCCTTACTTTTCTCAGTTCAGGTACTCCTGTGCCCTGTTGCAATACTTCATAAATAGCTTTTTGTCCCTTCTGATGATGTGAACTGACGTGACGTAGATTTGATTGGATTGACTTGGACTAGTTGTCTGAACAATGTCTGTGTTTTGCTCTCTCTCAGGTTCATCATCCTGGCTTGTGATGGCCTGTTTAAAGTATTTTCTGCAGAGGAAGCCGTCAAATACCTTCTCAACGTCTTGCAGGTATTCATCCTTTTAATCTTGTTCCCAGACACCTCCGCCTAAATTCCCAGGTCTGGTGGACATTTACTTGAAATATGGCCTTGCGTATCGAATGCGAACACCGCAATGGCAATCGACTCAGTCTGCAAACTTGAACAACAAAGCTCCCACTACACTTTTCACCCTATGTGTCTTGAGTGCCACTGTTTATATGCCCCTGTATCCTATTGGCTAAATCTAAATGTTACTTAGCAAATTCCCTCTAGGCCAGGGGTGGGCAAACTACGGCCCACGGGCCAGATGCGGCCCGCCAAGTCCTTTGATCTGGCCCGCGAGGCGTTTTTACCCTCCACAGTCTCCCGACACTCTAGAGTGTCAAGTGCGATTGTATCACGATTATCTCGCAAACCGTATATGCTAGCAACTAAAGCTTGGTACCACGGGAAAGATGCAGATTAGCTGAAAAGAATGAGTGGCTCATTCATTTGGGTTTATCAGAGCCGGAGCTATCGCGCCTCGAGGTCGGTCATGTTTATTTACTTTTGCCTTTTTTACTAACAGATTACAGACAGGAAGTAGGATGTGAAAATGACAAATTAGCAACTCAGCAATGATGTAGGACATCATCCTGCACAATACCAACATGGTACCAATATGGTTGGAAAGGGGGAGTTCCGCTGATAAAATAATGCCAACGCAAATAATGAGGAGTGGTTTGTCCACCTGGATTAATGACAGCCGGAGACATCGCGTCTCAAAGTTGGGTACTTTTCACTGACTATATTTTGGTAAACTAAATATGTCAAACAATGAAATGGTGTTAAAAAAACAAAACATTTATTTTCTGTAGGATACACACAACTGTCTAGGGGGCAGGGTTAATTTAATGAAATAAAATTTCCTATTTTTCATGCATCGCTATAAAATGCGGCCCTTCATTTGGTTTCAAAAGCTCAATGTGGCCCTTAAGCGAAAATAATTGGCCACCCCTGCTATAGGCCAATTTGAATTGGAAGGTGTTTTAGGCTCATGCGCTCTGTCTAATAGCCTGGTGACCATGTCAACATTATTTAGCCATGTACCATGTTTCTATGTTGGAGAGATGTAGCAGGGTGTCTGTCTGTTTCAGGATGGGAGTGCGGACGGGCAGACTGAGGATGAGGGGCAATATGAAACAGCATGTCAGAAACTGGCCAACGAGGCAGTGCGAAGAGGATGTGCCGATAACGTTACTGTCATACTGGTATCCATTAGCTTCTGAATAGCAGACATCGTATGGACATTTGTCTTGCTATTGCTGTGACTAACAGAAAAACATCCCAGACAAGCTGGCCAACCATTCATCATAATAGAGGTGTTCTAATCTCTTGCTCAATGTAAACCGTGCTCCACTGCGCTCTGTAAAGCCTAATGAACACCCCAAACAAGTAAACTGCTAATTGTTTGGGTTGCGTTCTTTCTTAGGTTGTTAATTTGGCTTTTATGTTCTTCACTGCCCTGTTGTTTTTATTTTGATGACTACCTGTGATACATTGTCTACTCATTTGTGCCTGTTTTATTGCTTTTGTCCAATTTGTATTGTTCCTTTGGGCTACTTTTAATAAAGTATTTCATAACTGGGTTTGTTAACCTTTGTCTGTTAAATGTGCTGTGCAGAATACAAAAAATACAGACATCAATACAATTCCTAGACAGCATAGACTAATTGTGCTTAAGAGTTTTTATTTTTCTGGGATCAAGGCCTCTGGGGTCAAGGTTATGGTGAGAGCCATCACTTAATCTCTGAACCTGGAAGAATAATTAGACATGGCCTAATGTATGTGGACACCTGACCATCACATGATAATGAGCTCGTCGGACAACCCATTCATATTCATCATTTTTTGTTGGGGTTGAGTGAAGGCCTCTGCGCGGACCACTCAAGTTCCTCAACACCAAACTTGTCAAACCATGTCTTCATGGACCTTGCTGTGTGCACAAGGGCACAGTCATGCTGGAACTGCTGCCACAAAGTTGGAACCACCCAATTGTCTAAAATGACTGTATCCTGTAGCCACATACATTTGACAGTATAGAGTGGGCTCCAAAATTACATAAGCAATATAATTAGAAAGAACCTTAAAATACCAATATATGAGAAACACTGTACTTTATTAATGTTGCAATGGTATAATAATTATTGGGACTACTTATTCAGTACAACCACCTCTGGCAAGGATAACAACATGGAGTTTTTCTGTAATGTTTGACAAGGTTTAGGAACACATTTTGAGGGATTTTGGAACATTCCTCCATGCAGATTCTTTTAAGATCATTCACATTCTTGGGTTTACGCTTATCAACTGCCCTCTTCAACTCAGCCCGCAGAATTTGATTGGATTTAGGTCCGGCGACTGAGATGGCCATGGCAAGACATTGATTTTGTTATCACAGAACCATTTCTGTGTGGATGTTGAGGTATGTTTTGGGTCATTGTTTTGTCATTGTTTTGACAGATTGTCAGCCACAATTTCTTGATACTTGGTGGAATTCATTATGCCTTCATTCTTGACGAGTGCCCCTGGACCTCTGGAATTAAAACATCCCCAAAACATTACTGATCCACCACCATATTTCCCAGTGGGTTTGAGGTGCCTCTCCTTCTATGCATCTTTGTTTCAACACCAAATATGTAAATGCTGTATCTGACCAAAACATTCAATTTTGGTCTCATCTGACCAGAGCACTGTCTTGACAAACTTTTTTCTGAAGTTATTCCTACCGAACTTGCCTACAGAGCACTGTCTTCCATTCATAATTTAATGAAGTTTTACAAACTCCAAGCGCTTGCGTCTGTGTCTTGGGGTGAGAACAGGCTTCCTTCTGGCAACCCTTCCAAAGAGGCTGTGGTTGTGGTCTGATGATGATTTTTTTATCCTGATGACCCCAAGATGCCACCAAGGCCTGCAGTTATTTCACAGTGATTCTTGGGGATTTTGTTGCTTCTCTTACCATCCTCCTCCCTACAGTTCTGTTTGTGCATTGCCAGTCAGGGGTGCCAGTAACTTTGGAGCCCACTGTATTGTACCTGTTGATGGGCAGTAGACAGTTTTTATTTGAATAAAAACATTGCACATCTACAGGTCTTGTATATGAACTGATTTTTAATAAGTAAGTATTTAATATTTTAAATAGATATTTGTTATTAATTGATTTTTATATTTATCGCAACATATATTTTTAAATATGATAATAATTCATAATTTCTTGCAAACAACCATAATAGTTCTAGTATGTGAATGTTATCACTAGGATAAAAAAAATTAAATACAACATTTCCAAAATGTATTTTATATTAATGTTAGCCTGGCGTACTTGACCCATATCTCGAAAACACATATCCCCAATATTCTGTTAAATTCAGAGATTTTTGATTAGTTATTTACAAAGCTTCCTCATCAATACGCTACATCAACACGAGTAATACCATAAAACAGACATTAAAATATATTATATAGCTTATTGCTAGTTAATTAATTCTAAGTTAGCTTTTTCCATAATTCAATAACTGAGATAGACAACTTACAGTTACAGAGAAATGCTTTAACAACAATAAAAAAAATTCACAGCAAAGGTAATTGGTTTCGTCCATTAGATGGAGCTAGCAACCTATTTCTCAAACATTCATGGTTGGGTAAAACTCGGTTGGCCCAGAGCTACTGTTAAGGATATAAGGCTTTACTTTTAATGTTCACAGATGAGGCCAAAAGTATTGGTAGCTTTCTACTATTTAAAAAAGACTAACAATTATCCCTGTACCAAGTAGAATTTGACATGTATTTGGTTTCCAACATTGTTAATTTTACATTAAATAGAACAGAAACGTTGCTTTTGATTTATGACATAACAAGAAAATGAAAATGGCATGTACAAAAATATTGGACCACAATGGAAACATGTTTTATTTAAACTTTTTTGTGTAATCCTTGACAAATTAGTTTATTTTTCACTGCTATTTTGTCGAATAAATCAATACAAACATATCGTCGCTCAGCCTTTGGAGATAACTTCAATCTGTAGCACTGAATAAGATTTATACAATTCTCTACTGGGAATTTGTGCCCATTCAGCCAACAGAGCAATTCTGTGATCAGGCACTGAGCTTGAATGAGAAGGTCGCAATCGCCATTCCAATCCATCCCTAAGGGGTTGGAAGCACTCAATTGTCTAAAATGTGTTTGTATCTGCCAGCATTATGATGACCCTTCACTAGAACTACGGGGCCTAGCCCAAACCCTGAATAACAGCCCCAGACCATTATCCCTTCATCATTATCTAGGGGTGTCGACATACATTTGGCTATAAATGCTCTTATCCAGAGTAACTTACAGTGAGTATACATTTAAGAGAAACTAGGTGAAACAACCACAACTCTGTAGTAAGAGCATTCAATATATTTTTATTATTCTTTTTTTATTAGGATTTCAACAGAAAAAAAATAACAGTATGGATACTGTCCTGCAATATATGAATATATTTTTAAAATTTTCACCCCCCAACATGATCCCTAACCCTCCCGCTACCCATTGCAACCGTCCCCCTAACCCACACCACGCAAGACACCTAGACACACATACAATACACTAACATACATACAGTAACAAAAATAAATTACTCTTGATGGACTAGGACCATTATATGTTTTATATCAGAACTGAGGGGAGCCTCTGCAAGCTATTAAAGTATAAAATCAAAGTCTGCAATTTGTCAGAAAATGTTTAGTGTCATCCCCTCATGGTCAAATTTTTTTTTCGAGTTGTAAAAATGACAAAACATCACATAGCCACTGAGAAGCTAATCGAGGCTGACAAGACTTCCACTGCATGAATAATGAAGTAAAAGCAAGGATTTCGGCGTTTTGTAATTTTGCAAGAGAAGCCCATGGGGTTCTAAACACTACTATCAGAGGGCATGTGGATTTTAAGCACTTTTTATAGGATATGAAATACAGTGTTCCAGTAGTTTCTCAGTTTAGAGCAGGGCTGCCCAACCCTGTTCCTGGAGATCTAACATCCTGTAAGTTTTCACTTTAACCCTAATTTAGCACACCTGATTCTAATAATTAGCTAAAGGAAAGCTAAAATATGTTGCCCACAACCATGGTTGGAGAGAACCTACAGGGCATCTCCAGCAATAGGGTTAAGCAGCTCTGTTTAAAGCAAGTAAAAAAAAATGGTAGAAGTCCCACGGAGAGGAATAACATCTGTCACACATGTCCATCACCGTGGGGTACATTCTAGACAGTCTGTACTTAGACTAATGGACTCTGTTGATCACCTTGAACTGAATGAGTCCAAGACGAGCGCAAGATGAGGTGGTGCTTATTCTATCGATTGCTCCAGCCCATAACTCTTTTGAGAGTTCAAGACCCATTTCATGTTCCCAAGCAGTTTTGGGAATGTTAGTGGAGTGTTTATCACAAGACATAATCCAAGAATAAACCTGTGAAATCAATGATTTTTGTTGAGGTTAAAAAGTTCAAAAACTCCCAGCGCTGGGTGGGGGGTAGGGAAGGAAACCCAGGAAATTCAGGTGAAAATAAATATCTCGTCTGCTGGTACCAGAAAAAATGGGATGGGGTAAAGCATGTTTAGCGGCCAAGTTGGGGAAACTAGAGAACTCAGTTTTTATAAAGATAATGGATTGTTTTAATACCGTTCCTTTTCCAAAGAGACAAGGCATTGTCCACCACAGATGGAGTGAATATGTGGTTGTTATCAATAGGGCCCATAACAGATGTAGAGGAGAACTTAAGAGGGTGACGGAACCGATACCAGATTTTAAGCATTCAGTATTTGAACCAGTGAATAGGCAAACGTCTATGCTGAAAAGATGATAATACCGCTATATCAAAACATCTTTTAAAAACACCACAGAAAACAAAGGAGATGGATGTGAAACTATTCTTGGTACACAAACACTTCTTGTCCAGTGGGGACCCCCCCCGCCTACCCCTTGGAGGCACCCTGTCCATGTCTTTTCAGGTCGTGCCAGCACATCTCAACTGGGTTTACTCTAGGTCTGAAAATTGTCAAGGTCATTCCAGAGTTTTCAGTTTGTTGCTTCTCAATCATTCTAGTGTGTTTAGTCTCACTTTGTGATGCTTCACCCAGGTAGGATTAGCTTTAGCTCACAGGCAAATAGCTTGAACGTCTTCTATAGAAATCTTTAGAAATGTCCACAGTAATGACAAGTACAGCCCAGTAGTGACAATAATGTTTGACTGGTGCTTCCAGGTATGTTCTGAGATTTTGAAGGACATGAGTGCAAAAGCGCTTCATTCCACAGTATTGACCACATATCGAAGGTTAAGCAGGGTAGTGGTAATGTGGTGTTTTGTTGACGTTAGTCTGCATAAAGACCAGTGTTGGGCAAAGTTACTTTTAGGATTACTTTTAGTTACTTTATGAGTTCACAAGTTTTTGGAAGTCCCTAACTGAGACAAAATGATCAGGTAAATGGAGTTCATATCTTACCGGTAACCATGATGGATATTTTCTTTACTCTTTCTATTTGTTTTATAGGTCACTGTTAAGATATGAACTCCATTTACCTGATAATTTTGTCTTAATTAGGCATTTCCCAAAACTTGTGAACTCATCAAGTAACTGAAAAGTAATCCTAAAAGTAACTTTGCACAAGACTGATAATGACCAGGAACAATGGCCTTGGTTTTGCAATACAGGGAGATGGGGAGCTTCGTCCAAGCAATGCTTTGTGCAACGTGAACTGAAGCAAAAAGTAACTTATTATGAAAGGAATCAAACGAACATTTTAAAGAAAGTGTTAACACTCAATGTTTTCAGATCATCATGGTAGGGTTGCAATTTATAATGTTTTTCTTTATAATGATGAAATAAATGTTTTTATAACCCCGGAATCTGTAATAGCAAACTACAAACAAAACATCTGTTGTTGAGAGGTTTTAAATACAGTCATCCACCTGTATATGAATCACTGAAAAATTGGTTTCTGTGGACCAACCAAACACACCCTCATCCCCCCTAAACAGGACATGACTGCATGGTGCAGTTGATGAGAAGCTACTGGAGGGACTGGAAAGATGACGAGTCAAAACCTACTGACCTTTAATCCACTCTGGATGAAATCAACTGTCCAATCTCAAATTCAACTATTAGGAATGACAGAATAAAAGACAGCACTCTTTTATCAGTGTTCCTCCTGGAGCTGTGTAGTATTCACAGAGACTGCACGTTCACACTGCTAGCCTCGGGCTGCTATTTACATCACTATTGTGTCATTTCTCAGTTAACTCATCACCAGCAGCCAGCCTGAGAGCATCTCTCTCTGTCTCTACCTCGAGTGGTCTCTGATTCAACTGTCTCTTTTACTACATTTCCTGTCTCCGTCTGCATAACTGATCCAAGAATACAGAATTCATCTTCTAGCTGACTGATAAAGCAGAGAGAGTGAAATGCATCTCACCACTGCAAAGAATGTCTAGTCATGGAAACCAAATGTAGTACATGACAGTAATCATAGCCTGGTATACAGTATAACCTGGTAGTAATATTAATGTGTTACATAACCTGTGTTTTTTGGTAAGAGCATAGCACTAGCAACCCCTGTGTTGTGTCCACCATTCTGTAAAGCACAGTGTAAAATGTAGAAATAATACAGTTCCTAAAAGCCTATCTATAAACAAGAACATCAATGTCTACAGGACATCGTGTTTTTCGGAGAGATGGAGTCCCCACTGCATTTAGTTTAAGAAGCTTCATTTTGAACAAGCCTAACAGACATTTGGCTAGTACACTGTTGGTTAAAGTAGACCGGTACATAGCCTGGAACTACAAGAAAGGGATATGGGAGGATAGAGGACAGGAAGAGTGCATGTCTGGTGGATGTGAGAGGAGGGTTGGGGCCCCTGTAAGTGCATGTAAATGAGATGAAGCTGTCAGTCATTCGGTCTTTTCATTCTCTGGACTCTCCTCCTCTTCTTTACTTCCCTCTTTCACCCCCTTTGTCTCTATCCCCCTCTTTCTAGATCATTCTGTAAAGCGCACAAACACACACACGCACACACACTAGCCCTTGTCAACTCGTCTTCCATAAGCTGAAGTGTGTGCGCACTGGGGGGAGTGGTCGTTCTGGTCAACAGCCCTCAGGACAGTGGCAGTGTTTCAATCAGATTTCACACGGCAGTTGTTCTGACAGGATAGTCACTGCCTACATCCTCCTCATGAAAACAACATACAAACACTGGCTGTTCACACTCTGTGCACACAATATACACTGTCAACAGAGCCTACGAGGCGGTGAGTAACCACTATCATTCAATCGATTTATTGCCTATTCATCTGTTGAATTATTCTCCTCCGCTGATGTATTTATATTCTTAAAGTATATGTACAATTTAAAGGTGATATATTCTACTATAACTCTACCGACTCTACTCTGTCTATTTATCTTTATGTCTTTGGGTTGTTGCCCAACGGGCGCTAGATCAAGGTCAGTGTCTGTCTGGTGTAGCGCGGGCCACAGGGCTATCCACAAAGCCTGGAAAGAGGAGGTTTCATTAGTGTGTATGTGTGTCAGTTATATTGTTATAGTTACCCGTGCTGAAGGATAACAATGCCCTGGGGACAGAAGAGAATAGGGGGTGAGAGAGAGGAGAAGAAAGGAGGACGGGACAACGTCGGTCTCAGGTGCAGCAGAGCGACGGTGTCATTATGCAGAGCGCTCTATAGAGACCATCGATGGCAGAGTTCAGCTCTTCACTGAGCTTTTTATTCCATTACTACTATGCTGTGACACACAGGGCTTTTAACGTAATCAAGACCACAATAGATTCACCGCGTTAGATGGTTTCAGGTGGTCCCAGGTGGCCCACCGTGGGCAAGGCGATGGAACTGTCTGACAGGAGGGAGTCCCGCGATACCTCGTAAGGTTATGGGCAACAGTTTACATTTTCACCTATTTACACAACAATAGAATGTGTATCTGACGCGAACCTTTCAAAAAGCTATATTCATCTAAGTAATGATAATTGTAGAATAAAAACGGTCTAAACCCCTCTGCTGTATTGTACTGACCCTGATTTGTGGTGTTAAACTACAGCAGTCGACTGTTGGGACCTCCATGTATAAGGGATGAGCAGCTGTCCTGCTGTGGTGCTGCGATTCTCTGCCTGGTGTGTGTGGGTGTGCGTGTGTGTGTGTGTGTGTGTGTGTGTGTGTGTGTGTGTGTGTGTGTGTGTGTGTGTGTGTGTGTGTGCGTGTGTGTGTGGAAGCAGAGACAACAGGACAGACAAGTGTTGAAACAACTGCTCAGCATCTTTAGCATGGTATCCTTAATCCCATACAACTATACACACACACACCACACATGGCTTCCTATTCTCACACAGGCAGTAACCACACCCCATTGGGATATTGGGACACATCTTACACTATGACTCACTGTGTCTACATGGAGATCTATTGTTGACAGACAGGATGAATAAAATAATTGTTTGTCTGTGTGGTGTTGGGGTGACTTCCTGTGGTGATCAAACGTTGTGTTGTTCCTACAGTATAAAACTCTGTGGTCTATGCAGCACTTCCAGTCTTAACATTTCACTGTTTAATAGCAAGATATGCAAAGAGATTCACTTTCCAAAGTACTGGATTAATCGATACATAAAAGGATGAATTGATTGTATATTTTTCCAACAGCCAAGGGGGGGGATATGTCAGGATCAATAGTTTGTCAGGATCAAATATTAATTAACAGGTAACTCTGAGGCCCTGTCTTAACCCCTGACTATTCTGACAAACACAATGGAGACCCAGTAAGAGTTGTGTAACAAATGTTGTAACACTGGGGTTTGGGGAGGTGTGGTGGATCACAATCTGCAGTGTTTCCTTTTTAGCAGCTTGGGTCATTGGTTTCATTGGTCAGTGTGATTGCCATCAGTTTGATTGGGGGAGATGTCTGTCCTTTTCGGGGTTGTTGTGAAGGATAGTGTTGGGAGAGAAGAGGAGAAGAATGTAAGGATTACATTCTTGTTTAAATACCACTTGCTCACATATCTATAATTCCTATGGTTTGGAAGTCTGCCTTGTGCTTCCACTTTTTAAATCACACTGATCTAAACAACTACAGACCAATTACTAGACTTGGGAAAATATTTGAAAAAAATTATTAACAAGCAGTTGTGCTCCTTTTTAAATAAAAACTGTATTTTGAATGCGTATCAGTCTGGTTTCAGACCAGGTGATAGTACAACCTCCGCTGCTACTCTTGTACTAGATGACATTATAAGTGGTATGGATGAAAGTAAGCATTGTGCAGCTCTGTTTATTGATTTATCAAAGGCTTTAGTTTTGACACTGTCAATCAACATTTACTTCTAAAGAGATTCATCAATTGGACTAGACCTGGCTGCCTGTAGATGGTTTGAAAATTATTTAACAGGTAGAACACAGTGTGTAGCTGCTGATGGAGTTAAATCTGGTTCTTTTGACATAGAGAAAGGGGTTCCACAGGGATCAATTTTAGGTCCGGTTCTCTTCACCATTTATATTAATAATATCGGTTCAGCTATAAATACCTGTCAACCCCACCTATAGGAGCCATGTATATATTATTTGTTAATGGTTTATAGTTTTCACCTAGTATGTAATGTAGGACGTCACGGGGGTTGGTCTGACAATAATCAGTTTATTTATACGAGTGCACCTGCATGGCGGAAGTGAGAAAGGGGGTGAGTTTGGGTTTCTGCATTTTTAGTTGACCGCAAGTTTTATTGCAGTTTTATACTGAGTTATTCCACATACATCTACATTCACTTTTGCAGTACTTTGTAAGCAACTGGATTTTGTTTCTTCATGTTTATTCCAACTTCCAAATGAACAATAAATCCTTGAAAGCCTATATCGGAGTGGATCTGAGTTATTCAAAGGGCGTGTCATACAGGTGTTTGTTCCCTGACTCAGCCTCTCGGCGGCTTATGGAGGTTGCAGAGAAGCAGCTATACCACCTTTATGCAGATAATACTGTTGTTTATACTATTGCCCCTACAGCTGAACAGGCCCTTTCTAAGCTTCAAGCAGCCTTTTTAGCCATACAGAATGCCTTTGTTGGTTTGAAACTGATATTTAATGCAGGTTAAATCAGATATGTCTATGGGTAAAACCAAGTATGCTTTTTATCAAAAGGACGACAGAAAACAAGTAATGATGTGCAATTGCACATTTGATGGTGCACCTATTGACTGTGTTCATGCTTACAAATATATAGGCGTCTGGATTGATGATAGGCTATTTTAAAATGCATGTCGATGTTAATAAACTAAGAGTTAAAGTGGATTTCTTCTGAAACATGTCTTGTTTGACACTAATAGAAAACAAATTGTTGTTCTATTAGTGTCTTGTTTGACACTAATAGAAAACAAATTGTTGAATGTACCTTTTTGCCTGTCAGATTATGGAGACACAATCTATATGCATGCCTCTCCTTCTGATTTAAAACCTCTTGATGCTGTGTATCATAGTGCCATTTGTTATATTACAGGAGGCATGTTTGGGACACATTGCATCCTTTATCAGAATGTAAATTGGTTGTCTTTAAAATGTCAGAGAAATTCATTTTGCACTTTGTTTATAGAGCTCTTTTGAACAAACTACTACCTTTTATCAATACACTTAACTCAGATGCACCACATTTGTGGAATGAAATAGAATCTACTTTTAAATTGGAGGAACCGGTGTCATCAGGGCATTTTAGACATTTACACACTGACTGTTCTGAGAGATTGTGTTGCATTGGTCTTTCTTTTTTAGTTGCGTTAAATTTACTTGTTTTTTTACTGTACATTGTATTTTATGTAGTCTACCCAGGTCATTTCTACAAACGAGAACTCATTCTCAGTCAACTTACCTGATTAAATAAATAGATATTTAAAATGCACTCCACATTTAACCAGACAGCTGGTTTCTTCATTGACATCTGTAGTCATGGAAGGCTTGGGGTTTTAAAAACATAATCAATCTTTCTAAGATTAATCTTGCAGCCATTTCTTCTCTGCATATAGACTGAGCTTATTGAACTCAAACTCTGCCTGGCTATGAACAGTCTGTACTGTACATAGGAACACACACACACACACACACACACACACACACACACACACACACACACACTTTAACTGCAGAAGCTGTTGAAATACCCTCTGTTATACTTACTAACACAGTTTGACTTGTCCAGGGTGACTTTCACTGCCAGTCTAAAGTGTAAGTCAAATTGATACTGTATTATGGAAATATAAAGTGTGGTGACAGTTGGCTCCCAGCCTGTTGCACAATCTCCAGACTGCAGCCTTAAATATCTGAAAGAGATTAGAAACAAGTTGAAAAACTATCTAATCCCTGTGTGACATGGTGGTGTGGCTCCACAGGAGTATCCACCACCAGAACCTAACTATCCAACAACACGACCTGTGGACTATCACCCCAAGATGCTTTACTTCTACCATGACACCCAGTTATACAAAGCTTACACAGATCTGAAACAAGACAGATGTGGTTCCAAAAATACGTATTTTATTGAAAATTAAATGATTAGACTGGGAGGGCCTGAAGAGGTTGGTTAGAAATGTATCCATCCATCCATCTTCATCCACTTATCAGAGGTCGGGTCGCGAGGGCAGCAGCTCCAGCAGGGAACCCCAAACTTACTTTTCCTGAGCCACATTAACCAGCTCTGCCTGGGGGATCCCGAGGCGTTCCCAGGCCAGGTTGGATCTACTCTCCACCTAGTCCTGGGTCTTCTGAGGCCTCCTCCCAGCTGGATGTGCCAGGAACACCTCCCTGGTTAGAAATGTAGAGGAATCAAATTTGGATGATCTAATTTAAGTAGAAAAATGTTTATTATAAGTTGGACAATTTTAAAAGGTACATTTAAAAAACAATTACTCTCAGTTACTCAAAATTACCAAATGAAGTGGGCAGATGCCAGCTGTGGACAGACAATCTTAACTCGGGGTGTGTTCCAGGGGGTGCATCAACGTACCCACCACGTGACCACTGCAATCGATAGTCACTGCAAACCAGTTCACTACATATCGTCCCACCACAAATCGTCCCAGTACTATTTGTACTACTACAATTTGTACAGGGTCCTACACTAGCATGCCTAGCCTCCACCACAAACTGACTACTAGCGCCACCGAAATGGACATTAACGATATACAAACAATTGTTGGTCATATATAAAATACAAGTAGACCAAACAGGGAGAGTGCCACCAGGTGGCACTTTAACAAAGTCGTAGGAAATAAATTAAAACACTTAAAAACTAAACAAAAGCTAAACAGCAGCTGACAACCTTACACCATGTGCTCAGTAGACCAATAAGTACATCACACCACCACTCCAGGCAGGGGAACTTTGATTCCTTAACAGACACAGCACATGTGGCAACTGACAGTTAGAGAACACCAGAGGCAGCCATCTTCTTCTTCAATGGGGTTATATGGCGGATCGCAACCAATTTTTTCTAAAGGTGCATACACCGCCACCAACAGCACCGGAGAGCGAGGCCGGACACGGCCCACCCACGTCACCACCACCCCAACACTCCACGATCCCAGAGAACACCCCCCCCCCCCCCCCCCCCCCCCCCCCCCCCCCCCCCCCCCCCCCCCCCCCCCCCCCCC
>JACXGM010025094.1:0-15451 GCA_016801145.1 Umbra pygmaea | reverse complement strand
AATTTCCATGCCATATTTATATTATTCATTACTATTATTACTATTATTATTGTTTTAAAATTTCTTCATATTGTATATAATTTTTTTAAGCCCACTGTGTAGATGTGTCGAGCCATGTCACAAGAATTTCTCTGCATAGGATGATGTGATGTCATTCGATGCATATGACAAATAAACAACTTTGACTTTGACTTTTAATAACTGCAAAAATGAGACATCATATTATCTTAATGGTTTCCAAACTCAGAGTGAATGAATTGGCAGTGATTGAGGGTACGTCAGTCTAAAGCCTGTTTCAGTGTGTTGATCTAGGGCAGCGATATTCATTCCTGCTCCCGCGAGCCGCCATTCTGTAAATTTTCCGTCCAACCCCAGTTGCGACTAACCTGAGTTAGTGTTTCATCTTAATAATAAATAATGTCACCTGTGCTAAATTTGGTTTGGAACAAAAACAAATGGAATTGCGGCTCGCAGGAACATGGAATGAGTATCGCTGATCTAGGGTATATCAGTCTGTATCTTGTTTTAAAATGCTCACATTGATTTAAGGTAAATCAGTCCGTATCCTGTTTTTTATGTTGGTGTATACTATACACTGGTATACCTGGATTTAGGTTTAACAGATGGTAATGGTACTGTTTTTTCTTGCCCACCAATTGTGATGTAAAAAAACAAGCTTGTACAAATCCTTACTTCCTGTTCGTTGTCCTGCTCACTGGTCCCTCTTTTAGTGCATTCCGTAACGTCGACCCTGCAGAGGTGCTTGGGTCAGGGGTTGTTTCCTCTTCAGAAGGGAGTTGAGATGAGTGACTAGTAAGGAAAATGTATGCATAATGGTTTATTATATTATAATATTAAAATAGGACATCAGCCAAAGTCCAAATACAAATAATAAAACACATTTGGGTGTTTGTCTTCAATTAAAGTAGCAGTCTGCAATTTTGGCTGCTGGTCGTAAAAGTGGCACTGTTGAGCAAAAAAAATTAATGTATTTGTTTACTATGTCATGTATTTCTGCTATATGTCATGATTTGTGCTCCATGTCATCATAACCACATGAGTTAAACTTATATTTAAATTGCTGCAAAAATTAGCATGCACGCACGCACAAACAATCTATTTACAATTAATTCCCTTAAATAGGTAGTGCCGACACTATCATTTACCTATATTGGCCACACACCAATGCCATATTTATTTCAGTAAATACTAGTGTTATCCTTGTATGAAGTACTAAAGCAATATATTATATATACACATGTGTGCTTTCGATTAATGTGACTGTGAATCACTCTCAGTGATTCTAAGAGTTTTTGCACAAACACTATGAGCGTTCAAAAGTACGAATCATTGTGGAATGTGTATGTTTTTTAATTGAAATAAATTCACTCATTCACCACTGTGGCATTAACACCAGGGGCCTCATTTATAAATGTCTCTTTTACAGCTTGTTTGTTGCATATGGGGCTGTTGTTTTGGCGGCTGAAGAAGGACCTACACAATATTAGACAGGTGGTCATAATGTTATGGAAGATCGGTGTATCATTTCTATGTAATATTCATGTTTGAATTATTACTGTAAGTAGTGTTACATTAAAAAAATAAGTGTTTGTAAATGTTAAATGTAAATGTTCAAACAAGCTGTAAAAGAGACATGGGTTTCAGTTGATTTCTCTCTGTAAAGGTAAATAAAATAAGATGTTTTTTTTTTAAAACACACACGACAGGATTCAAACCAAAGACCTACGGATAGTAAGGCAGCGACACTACTGCTGCCCTATTCCAAACATATTGTTCACAAGATATTTTAAAAGATATGACTATGCAATTATATTTTGCAGCAACACATTTTTATCAGTCTTTGCATGAGTGAATCGACTTAAATATTAAAATGTCTAATGAAATGTAATGTCTTTCATTGCTGAAATTTGAGCAGAAAATGCTTGGCAGAGGCAGAAAAAACTGTTGTCCTTCCATCGGTAAGGAAATCTAAGTTAATCACTCCCGGTTCCCGGCGCTGTGTGAACGCGTTCATGTGATTGGCTTATAAGTAAACAATCCCCCACCTAGGGTGCTTTCTTGTGATTGGCTAAAACAAGGGAGATATCTGATTGGTTGCAGATCATTCCCTGTTTAAAAAAACGCATTTGTGTGTCGAGCCACGTCAGGGGAGTCTCAAGATTCACACACAAATGCAGTGACGTTCACAGACCGCAAGCAGTTTGTAAATCAAGATATATTTGTGTGTGCAGCAGAAATACATTTCTAAATTGTGTCCTGTGCATTTCTGAATATTGTGTGCATTTGTAAATTTTGTTTGCCTTTCTGAATTGTGTGTGCATTTATGAATTTTGTGTGCATTTGTGAATTTTGTGTGCATTTGTGAATCTTCAGTGCTTTTGAAATTTTGTGTGTGCATTTGTGAATTCTATGCGCATTTGTGTATCCTGTGTGTGTATTTATGAATTGTGTGTGTGCATGTATGAATCATGCGTGTGCATGTATGAATCCTCCCTGCAGGCACACGACGTTGAGAAGACGTCTAGTCCACGTCTTTACAACCAAAAGACGTCTTCTCAACGTCTTCTCAACGTTGTGTGTCTGCAGGGCTGCGTGTGCATATGTGAATGTAGTGTGTGTATTTATCTTTATTGAGACTCTTTTAGATCCATAGATATCTGACCACTTTTTATTTCTTGCTGCACTGAAAGTAATGGGGCTGAATAATTTTGCTGGCCCAATTTGTCAGTTTTCTATTTGTTAAAAAAGTTTGAAATATCCAATAAAATGTGTTCCACTTCATGTTTGTTTCCCACTTGTTGTTGATTCTTCACAAAAAATTACAGTTTCATATCTTCATGTTTGAAGCCTGAAATGTGGCAAATGGTCGAAAAGTTCAAGGGGGCCAAATACTTTCGCAAGGCACTGTATCTTCATTAACTGGCTCTACTGAGCTCAATATTAAGATACACAAATTGCACGTTGTTTTAAAGCTTAAGTTCCCCTTAACATTGTTTTTTACAATTCAAAACGTGTTTTGTGGTGAATGTGACTAAATATTAAAGTGCAAGTTACACAGATAGAATAGCTGTCCAACAGTCAAGCCCTGGTTTTTCCAGAATCAGATTTTTCCATATGATATAAATTATTGTTTAGTTGTCAATATAATGTGCGCAATAATAAACACTGCCTTTGTCTATTCTCTGTAGAAAGTGCTGCCAGCCTCGTAATCAAAGAATGCCTTGTGTTCATGATTATACACTGCTCAATAAAATAAAGGGAACACTAAGATAACACATCCTAGATCTGAATGAATGAACTAATTGTATGAAATACTTTTGTCTTTACATAGTTGAATGTGCTAACAAGAAAATCAAACAAAAATTATAATTGGAAATCAAATTTATCAACCCATGGAGGTCTGGATATGGAGACACACTCAAAAAAAAAGTGGAAAACCACACTACAGGCTGATCCAACTTTGACGTAATGTCCCTAAAACAAGTCAAAATGAGGCTCAGTGGAGTGTGTGGCCTCCATGTGCCCGTATGACCTCGCTACAATGCCTGGGCATGCTCCTGATGAGGTGGCGGATGGTCTCATGAGTGATGTCCTCCAAGACCTGGACTAAAGCATCCACCAACTCCTGGAGAGTCTGTGGTGCAACGTGGCATTGGTGGATGGAGCGAGACATGATGTCCCAGAGGTGCTCAATTGGATTCAGGTCTGGGGAACTGGCGGGTCAGTCCATAGCATCAATGCCTTCCTCTTGCAGGAACTGCTGACACAATCCAGCCACATGAGGTCTGGCATTGTCTTGCATTAGGAGGAACCCAGGGCCAACCGCACCAGCATATGGTCTCACAAGGGGTCTGAGGATCTTATCTCAGTACCAAATGGCAGTCAGGCTACCTCTGGCGAGCACATGGAGGGCTATGCGGCCCCCCAAAGAAATGCCACCCCAAACCAATTCTGACCCACCGCCAAACCGAACATGCTGGATGATGTTGCAGGCAGCAGAACATTCTCCACAGCGTCACCAGACTCTGTCACATCTGTCACTTATGCTCAGTGTGAACCTGCTAACATCTGTGAGGAGCACAGGGCGCTAGTGGTGAATTTGCCAATCTTGGTGTTCTCTGGCAAATGCCAAACATCCTGCACAGTGTTGGTCTGTAAGCACAACCCCCACCTGTGGACGTCGGGCCCTTATACCACCCTCATGGAGTCTGTATCTGACTGTTTGAGTGGACACATGCACATTTGTGGCCAACTGGAGGTCGTATTGCAGGGCTCTGGCAGTGCTCCTCCTGCTCCTCCTTGCATAAAGGCAGAGGTAGCGGTCCTGCTGCTGGGTTGTTGCCCTCCTACGGCCTCCTCCACGCCTCCTGATGTACTGGCCTGTCTCTTGGTAGCGCCTCCATGCTCTGGACACTACGCTGACAGACACAGCAAACCTTCTTGCCACAGCTCGCATTGATGTGCCATCCTGGATGAGCTGCACTACCTGAGCCACTTGTGTGGGTTGTAGACTCTGTCTCATGCTACCACTTGAGTGAAGCACCGCCAGCATTCAAAAGTGACCAAAACATCAGCCAGGAAGCATAGGAACTGAGAAGTGGTCTGTGGTCACCACCTGCAGAACCACTCCTTTTTTGGGGGTGTCTTGCTAATTGCCTATAAATTCCACCTGTTTTCTGTTCCATTTGCACAACAGCATGTGAAATTGATTTCACAAAAGTGTGATTGACTTGGAGTTACATTGTGTTTGTAACAGGTCCCAGAGTAGGATTCCAGTTCCATTAAATGGACTGAGATTGGACTCTTGACATGTCTTAGAGAATTCTGTTTTGTTAGTGTTGTATGTATATATATATATATGTTATATCGCTTTTGGTTTATTCAGTGCATGTGGTGTCTCTGTTTTGTACTTCTTTATGTGTGTGTGGCGTTTTCCCCTCTTTCACCTGGTACTGGTAGGGACTGATTGCGCCTCATTATCCAGATTATATCCAGCTGGTAAATCGGTCCCTATATGAGTCTGGGTGAAGGAGAGGAGGGCGCGATTAATTAAGATATTGTCAGGGTATACAGTTCGGTGTGAAGTGCTGTGAGCATTTAAGGTCAGATCGGAACTACTGCTTAACTCATGTTGTGAAAAGTGAGTCGCATACGTGCATATATGTTACTGTCTAGTTATATGCATATATATATTCTCCTACCCGGACGTTGTGCCAGTCACTCATGATATGTATAGAGTGTATTTCCAGGAGGAGTTTACTTCAGTATTAGCCGTTCAGCGTTTCGTGCCGCTGTGAGTGCACGTAGGCTATTTCTCTGTATTCTCAGTAATGGTGTGTTCGACTAGGCTGTACCCTGCAACCAGCTTGCTATGTTTCCCATATCCATCCTGAATAAATCCAGTACGATAATAACCAACCATCTACCAGAGTCCTCCTCTCACCTTTCAACACCACAATACCGTGACAGTGTTGTTCAATACCGTGACAGTGTTGTTCAATACCGTGACAGTGTTGTTTAATACCGTGACAGTGTTGTTCAATACCGTGACAGTGTTGTTTAAGTGTTCCCTTTATTTTTTTGAGCAGTGTATATGGAGCTACAAAATGTAATGTAACAACCCTAGTTTTTGTACAACTCAGCAGACGCCACAGTATAATTAGATATATATAACCAATTAGCCCCCTCATAATTTTTAACAGCCACCTTAGTCACTTTATCCTGGCACCGGGCCTGTGCCAGCCAATCAGAGGCAGGTACAGTAGTGTAGAAGAACAGAGTAAAAGCACTGTAGCAGTCAACAAATAGGAGAATGAACCAGGATAGAGAGGTAAGCCAAATGAGTAGGAAAAACTGTTCAATACTTATCAAAAATACTTATTTGAAACATTGTTTTTTTAACCTACATAATATAATCATCTTCTATGTTAGTGATGCATGATGTAGGCTATGTGACTTTTCAACTCTTCATACTAAACAAACATATAGGGCCCTATCTTACACCCAGCGCAAATGACTTTTTACACAAACGCATTTATCATTCCTATCTTACAACCGACGCATATGGGACTTTTCCCTCCACAGACGCGCGTCGGTAAATTAGGGAAAGAACTTGCGTTCGTTGGGCCGTTCAGCGAAAAGAAGAGGCGTGTTCCGGCGCAAACGTTCCCTGGTGCTATCTTGCAGTCCCCGAAAACAATTCCGCCACTGACCAGGAAAAACCTGGTTTAAAGTCAGTGGCGTGAAATTGATATGCTATTTCAAGGGCGCATGCTTAACCGTAATGTAGCGTGTGCACAACGCGCATACACTTTGCTCCTCTCATCTACACAAATGCAGCAGTTCTTTATTATTGCAATACATAATTAGAAGGAAAAATATTACCACACGAGGAAGTCATTGTGGTGTCCGAAAATGTGAAAAATTGGTATACATCCAGTGTACACATTTACTCAAATTATTCATAATGAATTATTTGCACTGATATACATCAACCTCAAGGGAACCCATTCAATCAACAAGTACACACACGTAATTTGCGATGCTAATAGTAAAATCACACATGTCTTTACTCAGAATTACTTGACTCATTAACAACTCATTTATGGCAACTTTGCCATGAGGAATCCCCCCTTGGATGGGTGGCTGTGAAGGGGACAACACCTATCCATTAAAGACATGGTTAATGATGACACCATTTATGATGCCAGCAAGTGTGTAAAATGCTGTTTAATCAAATACACACATAAACACGCAGTGTAGCCTGATTGAACGAAAATTTGGCACACTGAAAATGCGCGTCAGGTGTTTGGATAGAACAGGTACACTACTCAAGTCGCAGCATTTTTTGTGGCTTGTATTTTACACAACATTTCCATGAATCATGGATGTGTTCATGACATTAATAAAGAAATATTAGAGGACTTCAGGAGACGTGATGTTGAAATGCGTGCCAGCCACTTAAATGCCCAGAAATGCAGAACGGGAGTGGAAAGCTTATTTGACAGAAGAGTAATCTCGGTCTAATGTTAGACTACATTGCAAAAATATTACCATTCATTCATAACCTCTTGATTCAGTGAGAGTGAGTCCAAAACATCGGAAAGTAGGCTATGTCTTGTGACATTTCTTTATTTACATTTTGTAAAAAGAAAAATCAATAAAAAATCGCCAGTATAATAGCAATCCGCCATGGAACAAGCGCGCCTTCTCTTAAAGTGAATGTGAGATGACGATCTGATTGGTTTATTGCACGTTACGCCCAAACCACACCTATGACTAATGAAGCTACTTTAGACCTACCCATTTTAGATATGCGTCGGGCGCAATAATCATTTATTCAGCCTTTAAAATAGCAACAGCGCCCGGGACCCTCCCACAATATAACTTGCGTTTCGCGTTTGATACTTGCATTTCAGATCGTTAAAATAGGGCCCATAGACACAAAGTACAACAATTTAAATGGCTTCCTACATAAGAGTTCAATAAGGACATCCATTGAATAAATAAATAAAGATCAGTGGATTTATGGGAATACACATATGCACCATAAAACAATGGGCCTACACTGTAAATATAGAATTTAAATAGTTGTTCAATACATTAATTTGACTGATTTCTACATAAATCGGTCTGTAACATCAGTGATATTTGTGCATGATGCTTTGATTTTGTCTAAGTCAATTGACTAATGTCTTTATATGTAGCTCAGTAACTACTTTGAAATAGTTTTTTCTAGTTTTGTTTAGTATAGTTTTGGACAAAATAGCTTTGCATAGGTGTTCAATTATTTAGAGACACAATTTTAAAAACAATCTGGTATTGGAAGACGAGGACTGCAGGCACTGTTCAGATCTTAATAATAACATAATTCTATTAATATGAATATATTTAAGATGGCCCAGACATATGTATTTTCATAGGGGCCATGATGACTTGAGTAAAATGACTGAGAATGTCATGTTTAATTCTAAATTAAGGAATACAAATGCATTGTTAAAACAACAAAACTTACAATTAGGATATTATTAGAATAGTCCATATGAATGAATGGTCGGTCTTGTCACATTTTTTACATTTTACATTTTAGTCATTTAGCAGATGCTCTTATCCAGAGCGACTTACAGTGAATGAAGGGACATCCCCCTGGAGCAATGTAGGGTACAGTGCCTTGCTCAAGGACACAATGACATTTGGCGTAGTCAGGGTTGGGAATCGCTTACAAGTCTGACTCCCTAACCACTGAGCAATCTGACCCTGTGTCACTTTTAGGCAGTTTGTCTATTCTAGCCTACTCATAAGTGATTGGTCTGATAAACTGAACACAGCCTGACTGAATTATATTACTTTAATGAGAACTTGATAAATTGGTGCATTTTTAAAGGAATAGTGTGTTAGAGGAGACTGAACTATGCCTCATAGTCTGCGATTATAAATGGTTTTGTGGCAACATTGGGAAATGGGAACAATTTAATTTATAATTTATTTCATGTGAATACTAGTTTACTAGAGGAGTACCTTAGTATTTGAAGTAATGCAGTAATGCAGGAAGTGTGCTTTTAGTTTCCATGCTTATTGTGTTTCCACAACAATGTTATTGAGTAAATCTACTGAAATGGCCACCATCTTGGTGGAGTGTGATGTGTAAGATGAGAAAGCAGAGGTTAAGTCAAGTATGTCATGATTGTAAAAAAAGAGTGGCTATCTGTACATTTTTGCCAAGAACAAACCAGTACAGAAGGAATCAACACATTTTTGGGGAGGGTCATGCCTCTTTTTCCAATCATTTTGGAGGGTCATAGAAAAATGTATTGCTGGCGAAGGGAGGGTCAAGTTTATTTTGACTAAAGATCACAAAACTCCTCAGGTAGCCCCTTAAAGTGATAGTTCAGAGTAATATAACGCTTTGGACCTTGACCTCAAGCCAAACAACCCCCATAAGCTATTTTCCCTTGTTAGCGCTAACTCGACCAATGTTCTATCAGCCGATTGGCTTAGCGCAGGCATTAATGGAACCAAGGGTGTATCTCGTAAATAAACCAACTAATATTGCCCAGAATGGTACCAAAATGTACAGTAGTACAATAGGTTGTGTACTTATAAAATGAGGAAGTGAAAAGTGTGTAAGTACACCAGAAGTATATCTACTTATTACTTGCCTGATGGCTGCTACTCTCGGCTGCTAGGCAATACATGTTGTGCTCTGTGCGTGATCTCGCGGGATATTGTGGGATCTCGCGGTATCGCGGTAGCAGCCGAGAGTAGTAGCCATCAGGCAAATGTTATTTAAATATACTTCTGGTGTACTTTTTTCCTACTCATCGGTTGATAGCGCTAACTCGACAATGTTATACCAAGGGAAAAAAGCTTATGATGGGTTGTTTGGCTCGACGTCAAGGTGCAAAGGACACTAGGGTTATATTACTCCGAACCATCACTTTAAATAATAATTGAAGTAACTGCTTGCCTCAAAAATTCAATTTTTCTGGTCAAGCAGCATTATTAATTTTTCTCCATACGAGCCACAAACATACAAGAGCGCAATTAATGCTTTGAGTGTAATTTTCGTAGCCCATATTCATGGCCCCTCCGCCAACCCCTCACCCCCTCTGTCTGGTGTTGTACAAACTGATCGTGGCCAGGGCCGTTTCTAGCACCGGGGCTGACACGTTCGCTTGGCAACACTATATTTTGCCAGCAACATACACTTGGATATTACTTTTCAAAATAATAGCGCTCACAATATATTACAATAATCACAGTTAATTCAGTGCATAGATAGTTAGTGCGTCTATGTTCATGTGTTGCAAAAATGTGTCTATTGTTGGGTAAAACAGACTCTAGTGAAAGTTTTTCACATTTTATCGAGTTTTCACGTGATACACTGTCAATATATTTAATCAATATTCTGTGTACAACATATTTGTTACTGTTTGTAATTACATTTTGTTATTGAAAACATGTTAAATGTTTTTTTTACAATTCACTAGCCTTGTAATGAATTCAAAATGATTATTGCAATTAAATTAAAATGAGTGCTATTATTCTGAAAGGAAAAAATCTGAGTTTGTCTTGCCGACATCACATAGTGTTGCCAGGCAAACTTGTCAGCCCCGGTGGTAGAAACGGCCCTGATCGTGGCAGGCTATTGTGCTTCCATTGACCCCAACTCCGCAAACGAAACACAGGAATGTTTCTAATTCATTTGACATTCAAATAACGCTGCCGAATGGTTTGAAGACTGGAGAAGCAATTATCAGTTGCATTTGCAGTTCAATTTGATTTGTTCATTGCAAACACCTGTATAATTTTACAATAAACCTGATTTGCAATATTATTATTGGCAGGGCAGCTGACAGGGGGGGACAACCGGGTATGTTGTCCCGGGCCCAGTCCTGAGGGGGGCCCGAAATTTTGTTTTTGCACAGTAATTTTCTTTAGCAGGGGGCCCAAAATGTGGAGTTTGTCCCGGGCCCACAGATTCCTGTCAGCATCCCTAATTATTGGGGTTGAATAATTTTGATTGCAACTCCAAACATCACTGGATCATACTAGATTCATGGACTCACCGGGACAGTAGTGCAATGTAGCTTCTGAAAGAGGCGTTGACACATATCCTGTCACCGTTCACCAGTGTCTCACTAGGAGAGACATACAGCCTTAATGTCTGATAGATACTGACTCACCTGGACAGTGTCCATTAACAGCTTGTCATAAACAAAAACAAAAAAGACTCAGACAAACAAATTCCCTGACCATCTCAAAAACAAACATAAACGTACATGATTTCTGTGTAGTTACACAGTGGGGGTGCAGGGAGCCTGTATTCTATGGTCCTGACAAGGGTTTGGTCAGTTGTGCGTTCCTGCCACGTCTTACAGTAACATCCATCCACCTCAACCAGATCTGGTTCACCAATGATTGATTATTTCAGTAACAATGTCAATGATTAATAAACTTGCTTTTTGTGATCCATATTTATACATTATAACTTCATATACCTTAACTTTTCCAAGGTTTACATAAAACCCAACATAACGGAATAACAAATTAAGGTTTTTGATAACAGCTAATCAATGATACTAATAAAACAGACAGAATATGTCACACCTAGAGCTCGACCAATTTCCGTGTAATTTGATGGTGGAGGTAATGCCTGTTTTGGGCTCTCAGTTGGCTCGTTGTTGGTAACTGTTGGTCTGGGTTCTAGATCAGGTGTTGTCCAGTGGAAATCATCTGAGACTTTCAGACAAAACTCTCCAAACCTCACAGTCTCCTCATCAGATAGTTCATTTCTACTTTTGTCATCTGTGGCGATAACAGAATGATATTAACATGGTATACAGAACACAGCAAATGTACTTAACATATTCATGTATTGATAAAGGAGAGAATATGTATAATATAATGTTAACCAAGTAAACAATGTCTAATTGAAAAAGTCAGTATCAATAATTGCAATTGTAAACAGTATGGTAATATTGAAAAACATTAATATTATCTAATGTAAAGGTGGCTTTAACAACACATTTAAAGAATATAAATATAAAAAGGATTTAGATCAACAGAAATGTAACATTCACTCAGCTGACGTAAGTTCAGTGTTGAGAATAAATAAGTTAAACTCACGCTGAGCTGCTGGTTGAAACAACATTAGAGTGAATATGAGCACCTCAGTAACCATGATACATCCCATAATAATCAGTCTTTGACAACAGCTTTGTGGATGGATGTTGTCTGTCTGTAAATTGTTTCTGAAATCTGATGATGTATAATGGGTGGATCAAATCTCCTCATGCAAACACCAAAGACAAATATCTTTACAGTGTTAACCAAAAAGTCTATTTTTAAAGGTGTTAACCTCAACATTTTATAGTGACACTAACAGTTTATAGTTTTTTCAGGCTTTTTCTTTCCAAAAGCAGTCAGCACGAGTTTTTTAGTATTTTGGTCCAAACCCTCCAAATGAACACTTTGATTCACTCATTCAACCTTTTCATACTAATATCTTCAGTCCATGACTTTCATGATAATAAAACTATTTTTTAGCCCCTACATCTTAGTCCAGATAGTATATTGTTTATATTACACACACTCTCTAAGTAGAATCATTATTGTACCGCAGTTAGCTTGAAACCCGATGGTGTTTTTAACACCATGACAGGCATTTCCTAACGTAGTGTCAGGGAGGGACACATGGTTTGCTAAAGTGGAGGAAGTACAGAAATATGGTAGATATACTGTGCATCTGGAAAGTATTTACAGCGCTTCACTTTTCTAAATTTGTTTTATGTTACACCCTTAATCTACAAATAATACCCCATAATGACAATGTGAAAGAAGTGTGTTTGAAATCTTAGCAAATTTATAAAAAATAAAAAACAGCACATGTACATAAGTATTCACAGCCTTTGCCATCACACTCAAAATTGAGCTCAGGTGCATCCTATTTCGACTGATCATCCTTTAGATGTTTCCACAACCTGATTGGAGTCCACCTGTGGTAAATTCAGTTGATTGGATATGGTTTGGAAAGGCACACACCTCTCTATATAAGGTCCCACAGTTAACAGTGCATGTCAAAGCACAAACCAAGACACGAAGTCCAAAAAATGGTCTGTAGACCTCTGAGACAGGTTTGTATTGATGCACAGATCTGGGGAAGGGTACAGAAGACTATCTGCAGCATTGAAGATCCCAATGAGCACAGTGGCCTCCATCATCCATAAATGGAAGATGTTTGGAACCACCAGGACTCTTCCTATAGCTGGCCGCCCGGCCAAACTGAGCAATCAGAGGAGATGGGCCTTGGTCAGGGAGGTGACCAAGAATCTGATGGTCACTCTCATAGAGCTCCAGCATTTCTCTGTGAAGAGAGGAGATCCTACCAGAAGAACAACAAGCTCTGCAGAACTCCACCAATCAGGCCTGTATGTAGAGTGGCCAGACGGAAGGCACTACTCAGTAAAAGGCACAAGAACCTGTCGGGAGTTTGTCAAAAGGAACCTGAAGTCTCAGATCATGAGAAACAAAAATCTCTAGTCTGATGAAACAAAGATTGAACTCTATGGCCTGAATGGCAAGTGTCATGTCTGGAGGAAACCAGGAACCGCTCATCACCTGGCCAATACCATCCCTACAGTGGCAGCATCATGCTTTGGGCATGTTTTTCAGTGGTAGGAACTGGGAGACTAGTCAGGATCGAGGGAAAGATGAATACAGCAATGTACAGAGACATCCTTGCTGAAAACCTTCTCAAGAGCACTCTGGACCACAGACTGGGGCGAAGGTTCTTCTTCAAACAGGACGACCCATACAGTCAAGATAACAAAGGTTAGTTTGCAGCACAGTACCCAGAGCTGCATTGATTAAGCTATGCTTGTTAACTAGCTACTGACTGACTGTAGAGCCTGAGATAGATAGATAGATAGATTGAAATATCAGCACCTATTTTCTTTACCGTTTTGAAAGCTCATTTTTTTTGCAAGTTTGCTTTGTTTTGGGTGAGTGTTTCTATTTCTAAAACAGGCGCAGGGGTTTGCTAATATAGTAGCTAATATAGATGTTTTTCCAAACAAAGTTTTTTCCACCGACTTGGGAGATGAGCGTTGCTAAACAGAATAGTGCATGAACACACTGATGCTACTCAAGGACATTCAGTCTGCGCAGAAAACGTTTATGATTCCAGATGTTGGAAAATAAGTTGGTAGAATTTAGATTAAGACTAAGGTTTTCAGCGTTAAAAAAACACTGAGAACTTAATATTTACTGGCTAAACGTTAATTTACTAAATGAAAAGGTGTGTAACCGTTATTTCACAAGTTAAAAAGTAGGTAAACAACGTTCACCTGCCATTACCCTGTGAGCAAAGGTGTGGCTGAAACACCTGAACCTAATAATTAGTAGGGGTCTCTGTCTCTGTGTGTACGAACATATTAAAATATAAATATATAGATAATACCGTGATGTTTACTGTGACGGTTATCATACTGTGAAAATCTCATACTGTTACACCCCTGCTATGGAAATGTACCTGCTTGAGTGCAGGTTACTGGTGCGTAAGGCAATTGTGAGAAGAGAGTTCAGGTACAAAGGGGTTTTGCTTAGAAGTCACTTATAAATGAGGTGATACCAGTGGGTCAGGCGTCGAGTGGGTAGTGAGGACAAGCCCACTAGTGGCTATGTGTTGCAGTGGTGGGTGTTAAATGGGGCATTGGTGACAAACCGGATGACACTGTGATAGGGGGTAGGTAGAGGCAGTTCTATAAATGACATCCGAAATCAAGGATTGGTAGGATAGGAATTTCTACCAGGGTGTGTTTGGCAGCGTGGGTGAAGGAGGCCTTGTTGCAGAATAAGAAGCCAACATCTGCCTTTAATTTTGGATTGGAGATGGTTAATGTGGGGCTGGAATGTAAGTGAACAGTCTAAACAGATACATAGGTATTTGTAGGTGTCCACATATTCTAGTTTAGACCCATTCAGAGTGGAGATGCTAGTCAGGCTGGCTGGGGTACGGGAGGTGTGAGGTTGAACAGCATGCATTTAGTTTTGGTGGGATTTAGAAGCAGCTGAAGGCTATAAAGCTCTGAATGGCATCGAAGGCATGTTGTATGGCATCGAAGCACTTTTGGATGTTAGTTACTACAGAGTCCAAAGGAAAGCAGAGCCATCCTCGCTGCCAATTTGTTGTAGACTGTGTAGTTAGGTTTTTACAATCAATCACTGCAATGTAGTTCTTAATTAAGTCAGGTTTATTCAACTATCATGCTCAACCTCTATTACCCTACACATTCTACTTCTATCACCTAATATTCCTCTCTTTCCAGGTCAGAGCGCCCTCTAGTGTACTTAAGACACAACAACAATCCTAGATTTAATTTTGGATTGGAGGTGGATAATGTGGGACTGGAATGAAAGTGAACTATCTAAGACACCTAGGTATTTGTAGTCCAGGTAATCTAGAATGGCATCGAAGCTCTCATGGAGGTTGGTTAGCACAGAGTCCAGTGTAGGGCCAGATGTGTATAGGATGGTGTCATCTGTGTAGAGGTGGATCCGAGAGTCACCAGTAGCATGAGCAACATCATTGATTCACACAGACAGTGTTGGGCAAGCTACTTGTAAAATGTAGTGAGCTAAGCTACTAGTTATTCTACACCAAAAGAAGCTTCACTACACTGAAGCTCCCCCCAGGAAAATGTAGCAAGCTAAGCTACAAAAAAATGGCAATTACTACATGTAAGCTACTTTTTTAGATTGAACCGACTTCATTCAAAGTCAATGCTATCTTTTAAAAGAATATTTAATGAATCATTTTGTTCTACTGCTTAATTCTATCTCTATCTCATGATGGCATCATATTGTTTTCTATAATATAGCTGAATTAAATGTTTCAAGCACACATGAAAACAAATGAACCATTTTCAGA
>JACXGM010025093.1:0-15453 GCA_016801145.1 Umbra pygmaea | reverse complement strand
GCAATATACACCAAAACCATTTTTTGAACCAGGCTATAAACATGTTTATTTCAGCTGTAAAGTTGGGCATTTTGCCATAGAGGTCTATTGAAATTGCTCCTTTCTGCAGCCAGCCTCAAGTGGCCATTCGATGAATTGCATTTTTTTTTACTTCCTTGTTGGCTTCATTTGTCAGCCTCGGAGTTTGCCCCTTGGGCAATACTCCAGTTCCAATATCAGTGTGGTGCTCGCCACCTTGTGGCCCAGAGCAGAATAACAGTCTGTCCGACTCTAATTACACTGTCAAATTGAGCATGAAAAGCAAATATACAGTGTGCGCCCACGGCCAACTCGGAACTCACACAGCACGGTCGGGCAGCTAAATTTATTATGACCTACTATTAATAGACCTACTAAAATGTAACACAAATAAGCAGATCAAATCGTAGAGAAAATTAGGTAGGTTATAGGTCAATGTAGTACAGTGCTCTCATGGCATCCAAATGTAATAGCTGTGGAGCGAGACTGATAGATCTTGATCCTGGAAACAGACTTCTGATGCAGTTCAAAACGTTTATAGTGGACACCCGAACGAGAAAATGTAGAAGTAAAAAACGAACTATTCCTAATGAAAACATTTGCTGCGTGCTGTTTAAAATAGATCGATGGGCTATATATACGAACAATTTAAAGTATTTTGTATGTCCTTGACACTGTCACTAATTAGGGGGATTTCTGAGAGGCGACGTGACTGATTAATTATTCATTGTTTTAACACTAGCATTACAAGGAGGGTAAAATATTGGGGACATTTGAAGCCAACTGTGTGATAAAAAGATCGATCTTACAAGTTTTATATCAACTTGTGTGCTTGACAAAAGATATTGTCCGGAAAAATAGATTAGCACGTTTAGAAAAGTGTATATCTAGATTGTTAAAATATTACATTTTCGCAACCGCAAAATGAATGGCCCATAATCAATATTATTTAGCACAAACGTACCTACTGTCTTTACCCAAGACACTCGTCCTCAACACCTACCCATTAATTATTCTACTACACAGCCCTGTTCAGTCGACTAAATCAGCGGGGTTTCGATTTTGTAATACTATTGGCTGGGTAAGGATCAGAGGCGGGGCATGCCGGTATACGCTATTTAAATTGCTTTGGGGAACTATTTGCTAAGCACATTATCAAGATCAGTCTTTTCAGTGATATGAAGGAGTATCAATTCTCGCTGTTATTATAACAGGAAAGCAACATTACCTCAAATCTGAAACAGACGCTTTTAAAAGTGTGGACACCGAGGACATAACTGGAATATAAGTATATATAACCGTTGTTTCTGACCGGGTCTACAAATGAGCAACAGGTAAGGATGAACAGCCAATCGTACCAAACGTTTGATGCATTGTGTCTATTACTGCATAACTATAACGCTTTTTAAAACGTTACTTTTCGTTTAGTTTGTTTTTGTCATGAAAAAAAGATGTATTATAGGTAAATAGGCTATATGTAATGATTATTATTTATATTATTATTATTATTATAGATATTATTATGATTATTGTAAAGAAAACACATCTGGGACAGTGTAGCTCGCACTTGAATGGAAGCTCTAGGATATAGAGGACTTTAACATAAAAAGTCACCACAAATCAATCTATATGTATATCTGATCTATAGTCACATTGATTATTCAGAGCACGTCTTAGCATGGGTAAAACAATTAAACATACAAAAGGTTCGATTTGGCACGAAATAACAGTTTGAATATTTTCCATCTAAACCTCCATAATATAATAGTATCTATGGGGAATATGCCATGTGTGTACATGCTAAGCGTGGCTCGAGATTGCATCACGCAATCTGTCCGTTTTTTTCTTTCTTTTTCTTTTTTTAGCTCGCACCTGTTCGCATCTGTCGTTGACATATGCTGCATTTCGGGAGCGTTTAGAGTCCGACCACTGACTCGCATACTTTACTTTTTATGTTTAAATGGTAGTCCTATTTATAAAATCAGCGTTTTAGCTCAGTTAAAGAGTACACTTCCTGAAGGAAGACCCATATATGAATACGCTAACCTAAACGTTGTTTCCTGTAGATAACTAACATTGTTTACACTGAATGTTGTTTAATCAGGGGGAAAAATAATTACATTGTGTGAAACTTTACTGATTCAATGAAGCCTTTGACATTCAGTGCTACGTTGCAATTTATAAAGGGTTATTTTCTCTTTTAGTGATTACTACAGCATATTTGTGGTAGCCACTTTTTTGTCATTTCAGTTGTCAGAGTTTCTCCCTTGCATGTTAAATATATTCAGGCCACGAGTCAGTTGAGATCTGTTGACCTCCTGATTGCCATTTCTCTGTTGGAGCAAAGGTTTTCTAAAGCTAGAACACCTGATTCAGCCTTGTACAGGGTTTTATACGGCATCAGCCTTGTGCAGGGTTTTATACGGCAGAATACATTGTGCTATTGATAGGGACTCATTTTGGGTGTCTACACAATGTTAATGAGTAGTTCTTTGTAGAACCTAGGATTGTGTTCTTTATAGCACATTAAAAGTTCCAATTAGAATTACATGTGGTTCTTTGTATGTACTTCCAAAACAAGGCTATAGCAGCAATAAAGCAAAAGAACACTTATTTGGCTCTATGACAACATTTGTTTTAAGTGTGTATGTATCTGACTCAGCCAGTCCAGGAGATAAAAAAGTGCTATATTAGAATAACAGAAATTATACTTTCTTATTAATTATATTATAATAATGACAAAATAGCTGTTTAGCACCTATTAATGCATCTTACTAATTGTACAACTAAACATTAATTTAATAATTATATTTATTTAAAAAAATGCAATAACCAAAGTAAACAAATCATAGGCGTAATACCGGTATTGTATATTCAATGTCTGCACGGAAATTCTAGTGTAGCCCAGAAAGTGATCCTAAATGTCTGTAGGAGAGGTAAAGATACAGACTACATAATATTATTGACTACAGGTGTCAACAATGCACTAATACCATGAAATCATCGAATAGTCAGTGACTTATTCCGTTTTTTGACTGCTGTCACCGCCAGCCTGTTAAGTTAGACCTAAATCAATGACAGATGTTTTCAGATGTTTAGGAGCTGGATCAGTTTGGACTCTGTAAAATCAATAATAAAGGAAAAACTGTACGTGAAGTCAAGACATTTTGCAAGTTTGAGAGATGTTTATAAATAGAGAGACTATATTCACTCACTCCTACAGTAGCTAGACATCTCTGAAGTGTTGTTCTACTTATGGACCTTGGTTCTTTACAAGGAAACAGAGAACATAGATGACGTTCTCATGTTCCTTTTCATCGCTGACACTCATATCTTCCAATTTCTTAATACCCCCTCCCCTGCCCCCCTTCACCCACCAGCCAGAGTAAAAAGTGTTCACCGTGTTCAGTGCAACCATGGTAGGTTGCTAGGACAGCGTGGTCTCTGCATAACAGATCTGAGTAATGAGTAGATGCATCACTCTCAGGAGAGAAGATCAAGTCCCAGAGGACTCAGAGTCAAAATGAGGCTGTGATCAAGTGACCCAGAGAGCCAGACGGAGACTGTGTACACTTTCATATGCACGTTGTCCCCAGTAACTTTTAACATTTTAGTTTTTAGCAGACACTCTTTATCCAGAGTAACTTACAGTACGTACAGGGAAATCACCTGGAGCAACTCAGGATAAAGTGGCTCGCTCTAGACCACGATTACGACTCTTCTGAATATGTGTCCTTGTTTAATAATGCCAAAGGTATCACTAGTCTGAAGGATAGCACAAACATAAATCAAGGCACATCAATTGGAATAACGGATTTCTGTAACACTGACACACGATAAAAGTACCACATTACCATTTTAAATAAAAAACTTCAGGAAAAATTGTCCAGAATAATAGTAATTGACAGTGAGGAATGAGCCAGTTTGGTTAGTTGGTCCAACACTTTGGTACAGAAGGTTACAGTTAGGCAATAACATATTGTCTATTTTTCCAGAGTTGTGAATGGCAATGTATGTGAAAATTAACACTATTCACACTCAAAAAATGAACACTACTCACACTCTAAAAATTAACACTACTCACATTTTAGTGGGCAATAAGAAGAAATTATTGGTGGCTGTTGTCAGGACTGACTGGGAGACAGTCTCTGCAGACTTGCTGCTTTAAGCTGATGGTTATTTCTCTTACTATGTTACAACTGTAGTTGATGTGCCGGTACATCAAAAATACTGGTAGTGAAATGTCTGTCAAAGAAGGACCAAACTCTCTGCGTCTCTGCATTGTAACTGTAGTTGAAGTGCTAGAAAAGAATTGTCCAAAGAATCAAGACTCATCTTATAATAAATGTTTTATCCACATGTCCAGTGAGAATAGATCTTTTTGAGTCCCTCTGGCTATCAGACAAGTAGCTTTGTACATGTACATCAGTAGAACCTCAATGTTCCCTCATAGAAGCCTGGACAGGGGTTCCAAAGGAATGTAATTTTATTAATAAAATCTGAACCATTTTCATCATCACTTTTAACCTCAGTCATTTTACAGTGATATGAGCATGCGCCTGTGCTTTAATCCTTCTCCGATTGGAGAAGTTCAAGTTCAAGAGTTCATAACTTAAAATAAAGACATGGGTTTCACATTACTTTTATCAGGGCGAATCTCTTTATCCCTCTTTTGACACCCTCTGTTTGTCTAACACCTTTTTGTCTCTCTTTCCAGCAGTGTATGTCATCGGTGAAGTCCGGCCGCTCGATGAGAGAGCACTGACCAGCTCCCCTCAGCCCTGCAGACTTCCCCCTGGTTTCTGCAGACCAGCTAGAGGCCAAGAAGATCAGGAGAGAGAGCAGAACTTTGTCCCCCCCGTTTCGTCTTTCCATTCGACTCACATCACCCATTTCCTGCCTGTCTTGGTGCCCCATATTGTTTCAAAACTGTTTCTCCAACGCTTTTTCCAGAAACTCAGACTGTTTTCCAAAGCAGAAGTGGCACCACAGCCTTACCACCAGAACGAGGTGATGGGAAGCGTGCGAGCCAACCGCTACTGCATAGTGTCACCAGAAGAGTGCGGCATGAAGTTGGCCACAGTGGGATTGCCCAACGGGTATGGGAATGGCAAGGCCAAGGTTCACACACGTCACCAACCCCAGAGCCGCTTTGTGAAGAAGGACGGACACTGCAACGTGCAGTTTATCAATGTCTCAGAGAAGGGCCAGCGTTATCTAGCTGACATCTTCACCACCTGCGTGGACGTCCGCTGGCGGTGGATGTTCGTCATCTTCTGCTTGGCCTTCCTCCTGTCATGGCTGTTCTTCGGCTGCGTCTTCTGGCTGATCGCAATCATTCACGGAGACCTGGAGAGCAACAGCCCAAAGTGCGTCTCCAATGTGGGCAGTTTCACCGCAGCCTTTCTCTTCTCCATCGAGACCCAGACCACCATCGGTTATGGCTACCGGTACGTCACCGACGAGTGTCCTGTCGCTGTCTTCATGGTGGTCTTCCAGAGCATTGTGGGCTGCATTATCGACGCCTTCATCATTGGTGCTGTAATGGCAAAGATGGCCAAGCCAAAGAAGAGGAATGAGACGCTGGTGTTCAGCCACAATGCTACGGTGGCCATGAGGGACAACAAGTTGTGTCTGATGTGGCGAGTGGGCAACCTGAGGAAAAGCCACCTGGTGGAGGCCCACGTCCGGGCACAGCTCCTCAAGTCTCGAACCACAGCAGAAGGAGAGTACATCCCTCTGGACCAGGTGGACATTGATGTCGGCTTTGACAGCGGCGTCGACCGTATCTTTCTGGTGTCACCCATTACCATTGTCCACGAGATCAACAAGAACAGCCCCTTTTATGACATGAGCAAGCAAGAGCTGGAGACGTCCGAGTTCGAGATCGTCGTGATCCTGGAGGGGATGGTGGAAGCCACGGCCATGACCACACAGTGCCGCAGCTCCTACTTGTCTAGCGAGGTCCTCTGGGGCCACCGGTTTAAGCCTGTTCTCTTTGAGGAGAAGAGCTACTACAAGGTGGACTACTCTCGATTTCATAAGACTTCCGAGGTGCCCAGCACCCCCATCTGTAGTGCCAGAGACTTGGCAGAGAAAAAATACATCATGTCCACCTCCAACTCCTTTTGCTACGAGAACGAGGTGGAGCTGAATAACAAAGAGGAGATGGACGAGGGGAACGGGGGCAGTGTGGGCCCAGATGTAACCCAGACAGACAATATCTCAAACTCTGAGCATAACCAGGCCAATGTGCCGCCAGAGTCCAGGCCTTCGAGGCGAGAATCTGAAATATGACTGAGACTTCAGACCACCTCATAGAGGAGTGGAGACAATCACCTCCTGTTGTTCTCAAAGGCACATTTAGCTGACCTGGGCCCTGTGTAAGGGACTGGTTCAAGCTGACGGTACTGCTGTGGGAGGAGGCTAGCCAGGGGACTTCTATGTAAGTTTGTCTTCAAACGATGTCATTGCATATTACAACAAACACAGCACTATGAATTACGTGCTTAGAGGAATGATTATTTGTTGTTTTTTGTGTGAAAAAGGTTCCTACATGTACATGTAATGTTTTGCAACTCTATGCATAGAAAGAAACATGCATCTGTATCACATGGATGTTGGCCATGAAGACTTGAAAATAGCAGGCATGTCACTCTGTTTATCTGTCCTGCAAATCATGAACAATATGCTTTGTAGTTTTTATTCCCATTACCTGCCTTTAAGTTAAAGAAGTTTAAGCAATGCTGCTATACAACTTTAATCAGCTTTCTGGTGTCAGAGACACCGTGGTAAATACACACAAACGTAGAGGAACAGCATTTTTTAAACGGTGAGGGAGATTCAGATTTAAACCAAAGAAATGTTTTCCTTTGATAATTTGCACTTTAAATTGTGAACCAGCTATAACGTTAGGGAATGTTTATCCAAAAATGTCTGACTTGTAGCCAAAACAAATGTTAATTCACAGAGTTTAGATTTCCACACCAACAGTCAAGAGAGCACACCACTAAATCTACCCTGACAAATCATCACTATACAGTGAATGGGGCAATTGAAGACTTTGGTGAGTGTCAGTATATGGATATTTACTTTAACCATTGTGAAGTAGGCAAACAAATCCTTTTAGAAAACAAAATGATCAACTAAATGAAAAATTAGACTAATTTTATACATATTAGAAGCAAATATAAAGTCATTTAATGAGCTGGTCTCAGAAAAGACATTTAAGATACCATAAAAATACCATACATATAAGGCAGTTCAGTGCTGGTCAAATCAATAGAAACATGCCTGTTTTATGTTGTATGTGATGGAAGTGAACCAGGTAAAATTAACATTGAAATGAAGCAGTAGTGAACGCCTACAAGACAAGGGGGGGTGAAAATGAGCATACGATTGTTCTTAAAAAGTGCTGCTATGGTCTCGCATTTTGTAAGGTTTGATAACACAAGAAGCCAAAGAGTATTATTACTATTATTATTATCATTACAAAGTTTTATTAGAATTGTTAGCTGTTATGTGGGTAACACTTAATTGGAACTCATTTCGCATAACACTGTGAAGTCTTGGAAAGTCCTGGGCTTGATGAAGGGATGTTGTCATTAAAGTGCTACCATCATGTCCACATTTCAACATACTGTACAAGCCAGGTCCTAGACTAAATCATTCACATGTTATAAGCCGAGAAATCTCTAGCACATCCTATAAACTCAAATGTTGACAATAAATTGTTCCGATTCAGTAAAAAAATAAGTTTAACTCAGGCAACACACATCAGTTTCTTGTTAGTAGTTTACAGTCGTCCACAAATCTGTCATCACAAAAGGGCATATTTTCTCCTGTAGACTCCTTAAATGAGGAGAAAATAAAAAACAGTACATATAATCTTCTATCATACCCACCTAATAAATCCTTGCTGTTCATGCATGTAAACGTATATACACACTAGGCCAATGAATGTTCATGCCTTGTTATCAAATACTATTTTATTTTCCACTATATGTTGTTGGTTCTTTTACGATTCATGGATTGGAAAATATGGTTTAAAGAATCCGAAAGTACTGTATCCTGAGGATGGTAATACGATGTACAGATGCCATATCTTAATTTGATGTAGCTTTCCACAGCAGAAGAATAATCTTGCAGCTAAAGGATATGTAAATTATTATATGGTTTGTAAGGAATAGACATTTCTGTAGTCGTTTATGCGGCAAATACAGGCTGAAATTTAATAGTGGATATTTCAAACATTAGAAGCCTGTTCAAACCTTAAACAATATTTGTAAGGTTGCGTTTCCTGCCGTGCAGGACAATTCCTGCATCAATAGGATGATCAAATTAGGATACTGCTTATGTATTAAAAACTTGCAAAGAGTTTTGCATTATGGCAAATCTCTCCTATTTCATTTATTTTTATCACAGACTGAACGCTGTTAGGCTACAATGTACCTAACCAATAAATATATATATATATATATATACATTATAGCTGTAAATAGACCCACTCCCCATGTTGCAGTCATTTTGTATCAGAGTCTTCCAATTGTACTGCAAGACAATGGAATGTACAGATTTTTATATTATTAATATTATTGTTATTATGATTGTACATGCAATTATTATATTGTTCGTTTTTCAATAAAACCTCAATGAATGATCAATTGCTAATGTGTTCATTGATATTGTTGTATTCTGATTTTTGATGTACAGCATACAATGATATAACACAGACACTACAAAAAGCATTAACAGTGCAAAATGACAAAGTTACACATGGAAGCTATATACAATGAGAAAATTAGGTGAGTCTAAATATCACTTTTAATGAAGGCAATAAAGCATTACCCTTTGTGTTCTAATTGTCGATCACCAAGCGGCAGGGTTTACCGTAGGGTTGTAATAAGGTCTTTTATCGTGCACTAAAACAACAAGCTGTCGAATAAACCGGACACAGTTTGTGAAAGATTATTGAGAACACTAACAAGACAGATACGGGTCTGAGCCCAAACCACAACCGATTCCTTATGAAGTGCACTACCTTTCACAAATGCTCTATGCTCCATGGTAGAGCAACAGTGCACTACAGAAGTAATAGTATTGTCATTTGGGATGCATGTATGGAAAAATAGATTTGGCCCTGGCCCAGTAGGTCAGCACTGGTAGATTATGTTTTGAAGGGACCATGTACACGTGCGTCAGAAGCCTTACCTTCTAGAGTATTAGTTAAGCCTGTGAGACAAAGCAGCAGTCCTGTCCTTCGTCTTGTCATCTTCCTAGAATGCAGCAGGGATTAGCTACACCCCAGTTTTACTTCTCTCCTGAAACACACACATACTACACCTATCCATCTTTTCAGTTTGTGTGGCTTCGACACAATTTCTACACCATCCATCTTTACAGCATACATTTCCCCCACGCTGTCTGCCTGTTTTACAGTCCACCTCCTTCCCCTTGTACTGTACAGTATTTATTCACAGTCCTACCCACTGTACTAGCTAATGTCCTACTCATTGTCTGTATATATACACATACATATATATATGGTACACATACTGTATATACACACTTACACATATATATATATATATATATATATATATATATACACACACATATATTTTTTTCACTTTTCTCCCCTCCAAATCCCCTGTAATACTGCCTTGTTGGCAGCTCTGCAACTCTGTGGGATGGCAAAGGGTGCGCACATGTTTCATCCAACCACGTGTTGCTACCCAGCTGCTTTTTTTCGCACTGTGAATCCAACACGGAAGCCTTTAGTCGGATCATGCATGGGATGATTACGTTTACCAACTATACTTCTGTGATTGAACCCACAGGCGCACAAGGAGTCGCTGCATATCGACATTGCAGAATCGTTGACTGTATATACTACTGGACGGAACATGTGGGACGTCACCCATTGTTTCCTGGAGATCAGATTTGAGTCATCGAGTTTGCCGTTACCGGCGCAGCCATCTTGGTTGCAGATGAGACCATTTTAGATGAGAGGGTGTCTAACAATAAGGTTGGCTAACGAAAAACAGTATTAAAACAAAATGTAAAGTCACTTATCAGAAAAACTGAACTGCCGACTCTTTTGAGTGTCTTGTCATACAACCAAATGCTGAAAAATATATTTTTAGGCGATCAAAGTGACACAGTCACTACATAGCCACGCCCTAAAACAATCCCTGCTTTAATTTTTAAATCAACAAGACCATAATAAAAAAATTTACATCATTCTTTATTGCAGAAGACTAAAAATTTGTGATTGAGACCATAAACTTATTATGAAAATGTTTACTGAGGTAATAAATCAAGTGAGAGGTGGCTCATTTTCTCATAGACTTCTACAGAAACCTACCTCATTTTGCAACCACAAGTGTCGCCCCCCAGCTGGAATTCAGATAGAATGCAGGTTTAAGGCACTTCTGTATTTGCATCACTTTGCCAAACCGGATGCTAACCCTGTGGTTATGCTAGCCCTGTGGTTATGCTAGCCCTGTGGTTATGCTAGCCCTGTGGTTATGCTAGCCCTTTGGTTATGCTAACCCTGTGGTTATGTTAGCCCTGTGGTTATGTTAGCCCTGTGGTTATGCTAGCCCTGTGGTTATGCTAGCCCTGTGGTTATGTTAGCCCTGTGGTTATGTTAGCCCTGTGGTTATGCTAGCCCTGTGGTTATGCTAGCACTGTGGTTATGCTAGCACTGTGGTTATGCTAGCCCTGTGGTGCTTTACCGGTATTCTATTTCTGAAAAGTTCTCAGTAAACTTGCCTGTTAAAATGAAGGTAAACTACTAACTAAATTATTTTTCCTACACCATTAATGAGCTTATGAAATCCACCTGGTGACAATTGGTCCAAAGTGAAATTCCAAGGGAAAGGACCAAAACCATATTTAACGTGATGTACACTATGGTAACACAAGGGAACCCAGTAGCTGTGCTCTAATCATGTTAGAGGACAAGAAACACGGGAAACAATAAAAACAAACACTGTTGGACAACATTTTCACAGGTCCTCATGTAACTTTTCTGTCATTAAGTCATGATGACAAAACCCAGTTTAAGAGGAAAGGAAATGGAAATAAATGTCAATAAACCTTGAGAGGGAAAGGTGAAGTATTTTCTTTTATTAACGTTCCATGGAAAATTCCTACTTTTACTGTTTGTGAAGATTGACAGCAATGTCAACATTTGGACTCTGGTATCCGCTGTGTGTGTGTGTGTGTGCATGTGTTTGTGTGTGTGTGTGCATGTGTGTGTGTGTGTATGCGCTTGTGTTCATTGTGTACTGGCAGCAAAATATTCTCCATTCACGTTCAATTAAACTGGAGCAAGAAGAGAGAGCCTATATGAAAAACAACACATTGTTGGGGTAGCTTCAGGCACTGCACTGCTAAGGGTTCCACCATAGTCTAGGTTTAAACCTTGACTGTGCCATGTCACGGGCATGTGACCAAGAGTCTACTGGGGCAGTGCACACTGGCCACCATCACAGTTTGACAGCAGGCATGAACAACACTCTTGACTTATCGAGTTCTAGCAACTCCCTCGGGTGAGCCGGTGCCTGCAAGCGGAGTTCATTAGCCAAGAGAGTGAGACCTCATACAGACTGCTTCAATTCATCTCCAGGTGGAAAGACAAGTGTGAGAGGAACAATGGCTTTGTGAAATATGATAATAGTAATTTAACATTATGTGTGTGTATTGCTATTCCAGAACTTTCCAGTCTGTAAGAGTGTGTGTGAGAGTAGTTTTGAGTGTGTGTATGAGTCTGTGTGTGAGTGAGGGAGAAAGTCAAAGATGTCTGAAGTTAGGTAGTTCCAGCAAAAACCCATAAAGGTTTTATCACTGAAGCTCTACAGCTTTGGATGGCACCACTAAATACTAACTAGATTTTCATAAAGTGTCACTTATTTTTTATAAATATTTTATAAAATAGTCTAAAAAAACTGAGCCCTTTTACTTTCAATACCCTTGTCTGCATGATACTGTATCTTTTAAAATTGCCAGGTGTGATTGTAGTCGTGACCAGGGTGTGTCCTGAATTATATTCTGTTCCTAATGCACTACTTTTATCAACTGCTAGCTGGGCCTTGCTTAAAATGAGTGCACTACATATTGTTTTGGAGCAAAGGAGCAGGGAAATAAACGTGAGATCCAAGGGGGGGGGGTACTGGTGGGAAAGTAAGAACTACAACCTTTCCGGTCACACCATTTAATAAACCGTTTATTTATTGAATTATTAATTTTAAAGAATCCCCCGGGAAAGGCACATTGTTGCTATTTCCTGTTCGAAGGAAAAGAATAGTCACATTGTTGAAGCGCCTTGCTGGTTTTTCTCTGCAGTAGGTGTTCTGCTTCACCTCCATCTCCTTTGCACCATTCATTTATGCAAACAATAATGTTGTATATCACCAAACAAAACATTTTTATAGACAATTTTGGACTAACGTTTATTTATGTAGACCCATAAAGGACAGACACCAGGTATCAGAACAGTTTATGGTTCCATTATCTTTATTGTGATTTTTCGTGACCCAAATCCAGACACAACAATGCAGTGCTATAAAAAAAGTGGCAACAACACAACACAATCCCTCCCAAAACTATGACAGGAACACCCTTTCTTGTGTTGAACCTGTTGTTCTGGGAGCGTTGAGACAGACCCACTGCAGTGTTTTGTCTGTCTCTGTTCTAAAGTCTTCCTGTTCCCCAAACCCCCCCCCCCTCAGACAGACTAACCTGACCTCTGAGGAGCAGCTCAAGTGCCAGTATGAGTCTGTAGCATTGTGATCTAGATCCATCAGTTCACCTGTCAGGTCAGGTTCAGGTCTATGTAGGATTATGTGTTTGATTCCCACAGGAATCTATTAAATTTGATAAGCCAATTTGTAAGATTTTAAAAGGCATATTACATAGTATTATCACCAGATTGAAAAAGTTCAAAGATTTGGTGCCTGCACTGTAAAAAAATAAAAGCTTGCAAAAATGCAATATTCCATCGCAACCTTATGCATTAACATTTTTGTGTTTTCCCAAAAAAGTTTTAGGTGTTTTCCAAACTACAAAAATGCTGTCATCTTTACGAACAATTGTTTGTTCTACCGGTGGGCACAACTTAAAATTCATCATTATGCCAACGTAAGATTATTTGTTGATTTTGCAGTGATTTGATCAAAATTACCTGATTTCTAGAATGCAATATCAAAAATCTTACATTTCCAAGCTCAAACAGTCTTACATTTAAGTCATTTAGCTGACACTCTTATCCAGAGCGACTATCAGTAAATTCCCAGACATTCCGCCAGGGCAATTTAGGGTAAAGTGCCTTGCCCAAGGAGACAATGACATTTGGCACAGTCGGGAATCAAACTGGCAACCTACCATTTACAAGTCTGACTCACTGAGCCATCTGCGCAAGTGAGTCTTGCTGGTAGAAGAGCACCATTGTGCATTGTCAACGGCGAGAGACCGAACATCTTCATATCTCTATCGCACAATTATTTGGCACCACAGCCTGGGAACTACAAATTCCACGTTCTGTTAACTCACAAATGCATGTTTGATTACATTTGTGAGTCAAACTGTTGGTGTAACATGCTTTCCTTTATTCTTGTATAGTCATTACATTTCTTCATGGTAATGATTCAGAAAATCATATAAATTGGATAGGGCACATTTCTATTTTTCACAGTGTGGGTTTTGCTTCAATAGTCAGGTTGGGTATTGATCATGGTGATCAGTTCTCTGACCTATCCTGTTAATGTTGTCTGTGTAAAGCGGTACAGTTAAATGAAGGATGAACGCAGAGGGGCAACAATGCTCCTCAGCTTAAACTTCTTGTCCGTCAAGACTGAGGTGCAGTTGGAGATAGCGGTACTCTTTAGTTCTCCCTTGTTGCCTTATTCAGGAACTTTGGCCCAGTTTGACTGGATAGGTCATGTTATTTGGCAGCCAGTTACCAAGGTCAAGATGAAACAAGGTTTGTCAACAAGAGGGCCTGCTTGCCGCAGTTCATTTCTGGTTGATGACCTCAATGAAAGAACACAGCCGACACCCGTTTAGAGACTCCTCTTTCAGTGTCAAAGCAAACCCCAGAAACTGTTAATCCAAACGCACCATTCCATTCATCGCTCGACGTGTAATCATCCATCGCCGACCTCGGATCTCTGACAACACGAGGTTTGACTGCCGTTGTTGGCATCAACAAGTCATGGGTAGGGTAACAAGTCGTGGAGCATGCTACGTCACTTAAATCATCTGATCTATGTGATGTTTTCATTTGAAAGAGGATGCCTGGAGGGAAGTAAAACAATATGTTCTGTAATAACCTTTTTTAGATGGAATGAACAGCTTGCACTATGAATTATGCACAGAAATTACATAATCATGTTCACATAACAATTTTGGTGAATGAGACTACCTTAAGTGGTGTACTTTCATAACTAGGCTGAACAAGCTAATGAATTCATAAATAATGCAGTTATGTCCCACTCTGCATAAGTAATAATGTATCCCACTTGCATAATCTATAATGGCTGACTGGACTGTACTGTCCTGTGTTCCAACAAACCTGATTTTGATTCCAATGTCCAGGAGACACATTTTAATGGCCTGCTGTTTGGCAGAAGCCCCATGCAGGCAAAGAACTGAGAATACAAGACTAACGGAACCCAAACTGAAAACAAAACAGCATGTGCCTGTGTGTAAAAAAGCTAAATATGTAGTGACCTGAGCCAGTGCACTTTGTAGGGACCTTGCAAAATCTATGCTTTCAGCATCACCTTGCAAAATTATTTATAAAACAGATGGTAAAACAATTCAGAATATATAATATAACAAGAGAGCTTTCTATTTTACCCCTTCAGCAAAATGTCCAGCAATCTCTTTTGTCTTGCAAACATTACAATATGAAGAAACACTGAACCCAAGTAGGCTGAGCTGAAATACCCACATCAAAGTGGAGATGGTCAGTAGGATATTTTTTTATTTGAATGACTGTAAATGAGCCAGATTATAGTATAGATGCTAATTTCCATCTGTAGTCCCTAACCTAACCTGCATGTTTCTTGATGGTGGGGGAAACTGGAGCACCCAGAGGAAACCAGACATGGGGAGAACATGACATGGGGAGAACATGCAAACTCCACACAGAAAGGCCTGGGATGACCAGGGTTCGAACCCAGAACCTTCTTGCTTTGAGGCCACAGTGCTATCCACTAGGCCACCATGCCTGTTCAGTGGTGATGGCCAGTAGAAGGGTTGGAGCATAGTCCAGACTACTCCTGGCCAGTAGGGTTGAAGAAGGGTTGGAGCATAGTCTACTCCTCGTCAGCCCCATGCAAGGCATTAACCATTACTAACAATACCAAAGGTAAAATTATAGCTCCCTCACTCTTTTTCTTTGTCTGGCTTCACCTTTCTCACTGT
>JACXGM010025091.1:0-15453 GCA_016801145.1 Umbra pygmaea | reverse complement strand
CCCTGCCACGCCCGGGTACCAGCTTCAGCCCTGCTCTGATGGCCGCGGGTTCTGACCCGTGTGCAAATTTTCAAGAGTTTTTGAGCATGTTAAGGGCCCCAAAAGTGCCCAAAAGGTAGGAAAAAAAAAATAATAATAATAATAATAATAATCTTTTGGAAAACAATAGGGCCTTCGCCGTTGGCTTGGGCCCTAATAATCCTTTGAAAAACAAAAGGGCCTTCGCCGTTGGCTTGGGCCCTAATAATAATCCTTTGAAAAACAAAAGGGCCTTCGCCGTTGGCTTGGGCCCTAATAATCTTAACGAAAACAAAAGGGCCTTCGCCGTTGGCTTGGGCCCTAATAATCCTTTGAAAAACAAAAGGGCCTTCGCCGTTGGCTTGGGCCCTAATAATCTTTAGGAAAACAATAGGGCCTTCGCCGTTGGCTTGGGCCCTAATAATCTTTAGGAAAACAATAGGGCCTTCGCCGTTGGCTTGGGCCCTAATTAGTATTGCTATAGTTTTGTATCCGAAATAAAGCTTGATATAGCACTTCATCATCTGTTCTATCACTAGGATCTGTGTAAGGGACCGTCAACAAATTACTTTCCTGGTAGATTGGCAATGACAGTAGGGATGCAAAACATTGGCTATTGCTTGAAAAAATATTCACTAATAATTGGATTTCATGAAGATTGCATTACTTTCCAATACTTAGAGTTAGGTTATTATTATTTCTGGAAAATATTAAATAAATATCTAATTCTCATTGTGATTGCTGTAGTAGCCAAAATGCCTCATCTGGTTAAAGATGTGTAATTTTGGCTGCATTACATTACATGCTGTGCCAAGTTATAGATGTCCAGTTCTTCTTTTGTTGGTATTACATGATAGCAAATTGTTATCAATCTTTTTCATGTTGTCTTTATACTGCTTTGAGAAAAGAAATAAGATTATTTGTGTTATTCTAGTTGCAGGAACATCTAGTTGTCCCAATATGTTGACAGCAAACAAACACCTTTATGAATTCAGAAAATAAATTGGTCTGAAGAAAGAATAAACATCACATTTTAGTATTATTGTAAAGATTGTCAGCTGATGATATAAAAAATGGCCCAACAAATAATAGTAATTTCCATGAAATGCTACTTAAGTTGAAAGGACTTTCTTTAGACTAACAGACTATAGCCTATACAACTTAAGACTTGAGACTTGACTTGGACTTGTATGCCGTGACTTTAGACTTGACTTGGACTTGCATGCAGTGACTTGAGACTTGACTTAGACTTATATAAAATGACTTAAAGCCATCTCTGCTTCAGAGGATAGCAGAAATAATAATACTTTTTTTGTATTTCTGTTTCCTGTAGGGGTGGGCGGATTGATTCAAAAATCTTGATACTACCAATATTACGTCTTGCTCTTAAGGATCGTTACTAGAGTCAATAGGATCGATACCACTTTCAGTTTCTTCTACACATTTCATCAAAGAATAGAAATGTCACACTGTGCAAACAATGTTCCGTTGTCATGGATGCCTCTCCCGCTCCACTGCTTTTGCTTGTGAGTAGTTGTCACTCAAACAACAAACATCCCGGTCGCGCACACACAGCGCCGAGCGGTGCGCACCCTGACTACCAGCATCAACCGCATATAGTCTTAGCACTTTTTTACGAAGTCTCACAGCCGGCAGGTAGAAATTCCACCACTGACCTTACAATGCACTGCAAAAACTGCCAGTGCACTGTGATAATTTGACTTACTCTATGTCTAAAAATAAGACAAAAACAAGGTAAAAAGTCTAACATAATTAGTAAATCATCCTTGAAGTAAGATAAAATATTTAAAATGATAAATACAATATAAATATTCTTATTCAGATTTGACATTTTAGCAAAATTTTGTTTTTGTCTATACTACTAGGTAACTATACAATATTGACTGGGTTAAATATAATTGCATTATTAAAAAGAGACTAATACAATTTCCATTGACTAAAACTAGATTAATGTCATCAGTTTGTCGACTAAAACTAAACTAAAATAGTCATGAATAATTTTGACTAAAATAAGACTAAAATGCTCAGACTTTAATTTGACTGAAACTTGACTAGACTAAAAAGAGTATGAACGTGACTAAAACTAATAAAAACTAAAATGACAGCTTGACACAAAGACTAGACTAAAACTAAAACAGGCAACCAAAAACAACACTACTTGCAACCAAGGATGGTGGCTCATGCCAAAACAGTGTGCATATGCAATGGCAGTTCGGCATGACTGGCTCTGCACAGCTGATAGGGTTGTTAAATGGTCTGGGTCACTGCTCATCCAATTCCCAGGTCCTTGAACATGATACTGCCCTTGCTTACCTACAAATGGAGAGAGTAGATATATACATCCCTGAAAACATTAGTGCTGAAATGCCTGTGACTCTTGTCTGGGATAATAATGACTTTGGAGAGGAGACTCTTTCAGGTAAAGGGACAACACATAACACCAATGGTATAATAATTCAGAGGGCCATAGACAGTTATACAGCATCCTTACCAGACACATTACCCAGACGGAACACAACAGCGGTCTGTTCATCCTCCTCCATTGAATCTTTAAACTTACACAAGAGGAATGCATTCTGGTCCACAGAATTTTACACTGAAGATAGATCTCCAGCAGTACCAAAACAGATATGCCCAAACTACCGGTAGAAGAATTTATGCTGCATTGTTTTTACTGAAAGTACCTGAGGCCCAGAGCAAAGTCTTTCCTGGATGAACAGGGTTTAATATCATGTTGAAGGAAGACAGTCTTACCATCTACATATGTTGGCTACCTACCAGTGATTGACGCTAGCCCAACTGATCTCAACACTGTTCACACCTTCCTGAGCCACCACTGCCATTGCTGACAGCTTGTAACAAAAAGAAGTTGGCAAACAAAACTATCCTACTCATCACGACACTAACGAGACACTTGCATGTTTGAACGACAAAATGTACAAAACAAACATTTTATATACATATCATATTGAAATGAAATTAATACTTGCAATCACACAAATATTATTCGATTGGTTATTTAAAATCCTACACCAGTATCTTACCATGCTATTGGCTCAACTGATATGGGGTTGCCTGCATATTTACGGGTTGTGCACTATGATTTCAGTGAAAATGAACACGTTTCCTATGGTTGAGACTAAAACAATCATCCTAACTTTACAAATCCAGGGTCTCTCTCCATGGGGATTATTCATTTAAAAAAGTAAAGCATGTATGAACCAGAGTTGGGGAACATCACTTTAAAAGTAACTACTTACTTTACTTAGTTACTTCTCCAAATTAGTAACTTAGTTACTCTTCTTTCAAACCAACTAATTCAACTACTTTGAATTACTTAAAAAAAAAACATTTACATATGCTTTTTGGTGTGTTTAGTTTAGTATCATATAATACTCATTGGACAAAAATATGAATTGATTAACCTTCCCAAGTATTTAAACAATTTGAATGATGTTTAATGGTAAGTTGAATAAGAAATCATTGTTATTTACATAAACAATTGGGGTTAATTGTCTTGCTCAAAGATAAAATGATTGGGGCTTCAACTTGCTGGTACGAACCAGGGTCCAAATGGACTCAAATCAGTTGCCCTAACCAACTAGGCCACCTTAACGCCCCTATATTGTGATTGTCTTATCATGTCAGGTTCAGACTCTTGGTAACTACTGTCTCTGGGCATGAGCATGACAATTTATTCTGTCTCTTTCTGATGAAAGTGTGAATGTTTGTATGTAAAACCAATTTCATCTTAATGTCTGAATATATAACAAAATTTACCTCTGTAAAGAAATATAGATCAACTAAGTTAATGAGTTATATACAATATGCAATTAGATTTGACTACTAGTAATATTACTGTAATTAATGGAGACAATTTGAGAAAATATTGACCAACAGTATTGAGTCTACAGCGTACACTTTCAAACCCTCATACTCAAATCTGGTCCTTGAATCCAGGTCCATTCCATTTTTTCATTACAACCCTCTAATCCAGCGTTTATTTAGACCTGGGACACCAGGGGCCTCATGTATAAAACATTGCGCAGCTTACATACCAGAAGATGGCTTATGGCCAAAACTGGAAAAGTACGTACGCACAGAAAAATTCACATGTATTAGACCGGTCGTACGCTAAGTCCTGCGCACCTTTCCTTTATAAATCACAATCAACGTGAGATTGACCGCATGTGAACGAGCCACTGATCCCGCCTTGCCTCCTCCCCTAAATGAATATGCAGATGCAGGCCTCGCGACTTAACTTTTTTCCACAAATGCAAAAATATCATGTGCTACAAAAATTTTGCACATTTGAATTAATATGTATTAATCCCAGGCCAAGAAAATCATACTACCATTTTCTCTAGAGCTACTGTTAGCCAGTCTACAGACAATTGAAATGCGATAGCATTTTTCCTGCTGTCCGGCCCGGTATAATTCGCATTCTAATAATAATATGCCTATTTGAACAAAATTGGAATTGTATTCTAAAATCTTATATTTACATAACCTAACAAATTACATAGCCTATATCACCTTGAATAGCCTAGCTTTATTCACCTATAGTCATTATCCGATCATTGCAAATTATTTTTTAAATGTCCTGACATGCCATTCAAACCTGCATTAAACCTAAATTTCTTTTGTTTTCCATTTTCAAAACAGCTGAAGTCACAATCATATTTTGCAACTTTAGATCTTCCCTCTTTATATGTTTTACCATTATGCTAAATATTAATCTCTAACATACTACAAGAACTGTTCGTGTCAGGTGAGAATTTGATAATGCGGCTCGTTGGGAGATTTTCAATCTCATATTGGTGTTCTTTAGATGTGGAGTAGTGAAAATATATGTTATTTCATCTTTTCATCATTTATTATGAACTGGTTCATTTTGTTTTTAAACATATAGACTACGTTAGTAACCAGTGTTGTATGCAAGTTATGTTTTACTAAACATTTTCCCGTAAACGTCCCAAAGTCGGTTATGAACTGTCCCAGACATATTTCTATACTATATAAAGCGGGTAGCCTTGTTCTTCGAGCCCTGGCCGAAGCAGCCATTGCGCATCAAGTATAACATCATCTTTTATAGGCTACACCTAATTTCCCTGATCTTGATCACTTATTTACACGTACTCCACAAGATCAATTGAGCTTCACACATGAGTGATTTAGCCCACTTGTTACTGCGTTTCATCCTTGGGAGGTGGATCGGTGCGTCATGCCTCCTGTGCGTTATGGATGAGCCAGAGTCAGGCTCACAGAGACAATTGCATTTTCTGATGCCAAACTTGTAGTTGCACAGCACAGCGAGTATATATTTCATCTGTGGTAAGTAATCCGTGCTGCGTGCAATATTAACCATATACAGAGGTTGACATGCATTTTATGAATAATTTTGACGTTCGTTTGACAACCTCAAATAGGCTATAACAAAAGTGCTGGCAGATTAAGGTAGGCCCTAATAGTAATTCCCGTTTGGGTTTTGGCATTTAGATGTGAGTCATCCACATCAAGGATCAAAATTTTATTAGCGGATGTAATTATGTTTTTAGAATAGTCAACATCATAGACATATGAAAGTAATTGTAGTGGAAACTTTATTTATGTTTGGTGAGTTATGTCACTTTTCAGGTAGAACTCGTCACGTTATAGAGCCATACAAGACTTTGCGTACGGCCGCACATTCTCACGTCTGCTCAAAAGTTTCCGTAACGGCCTGCATATTCTCACGTAAAGTAAATTTTTATACATCACACCTTGTGCGTGGAAACCAGCGTACGCAAGCTTTTCGTGCGTACGCAACGTTTATACATGAGGCCCCAGGTGGGTGCAATTAATGATGAGGTAGAATAGAAAACCAGCAGGCTCCAGCCTACGTAAGGTAAGCTTTGAGTAACCCTGCTTTAAAATGTCTATTGGGTGGCAGAATTATAGGCGTTCTGAAGGTGTTTTATTGGCATAAATACACGTTCTTTGCATGTGTCCTGAATCTTGGCACATATTATGCATGTAAAAAACAAGTAAAAAACACAATAATATTTGTTCTTATTGCCTGTTAAATATGTTTTCTGTGAAATTATGCAAGTTTTCAACATGTGTTTATTTGAATAACCAGCAACAATATCAATGGAAAATGACATACCTCCACTCGTTGCAGACGCCATAAGTTTAGGTCCAAAACCTTTGAGTGAGATGAATGAGGACAAGCTTTCCATTTTCTTCCCAGTCGAAAGGCTTTTGCATCTGGAGCACAGCTCACAGGACACATATATTTTTCATCCCTGCGTTTTGATAGTTTTGAAATGATGCTAATATATAATGGGATCTCTTTCCTTTTTTTGATGCGTGCAGGCACACTAATGAAATACAGATTAAAAACGAACAACATGTTCTAAAACAGAAAAGGGGGAACTATATTGTAAATTAACTGTAAGTAATTATCTCGTATTAAACATAACTAGTAACTAATTAATGGAATTGTGAAACTAATGCGTTAAGATTACTTATTACAACAAAAAAGTAAGTCTGACTACTGTAACACGTTTTCCCCAAAACTGGCCACGACACCTGTCACTCATATAACACAAAGATGAATGGACGCTGAAACTACGGCATTTGAGCTGTAAAATATTAGCCCATTCATAGTGGGCTGAATTATTTTAGCCCAAACAAGCAGCAAATCAAGTGGGTGTGCCATGACACCTGTCACTCAGTTAACATGAAGATGAATTGGCGCTGATGCTTTAACTTTTGATTTAGTGTTTTTTCGTCTGACTTTTGGTGCTTTTGCTGTTCTAGGTTTCACCAAAAGTTTATACAATAGGTTTTAGATTTTTTCACAATTATTTCACCTTTACTCAAAAAAGATAGGGACGGCTTAGCACTGTTAGCCCTTTCATACCAGCCGCACCTGCCGGTGGTGCTGACAAAGATAACTATGAATTGGAAAACAACAGGGGCGGAATTGAACAATAATTCAGGTTGGGAATTTGACTCAATCCCAGGCCACCCTGTTCACGCAGTCTGCTAATTTTGTAGGTACCCTAAATAAATACTATAATAATACTATATAATATTAATCAGAAGACTAAAACTAAAACGTAGTGTTCAGATAGGGTACTTGTTATACAGTCCCAAATGTGTGTATTTTGTAATGTGGATAACTTTATTCTCAGATGAACATAGTGGCAAAATTTATAACAAGTTTGGTACTCGTTATGTTTACAAATAGTGTAAGACTACAAAATTTGCAGACCCCATGAACAGGAGGGCCTGGGATGGAGTCAAATTCCCGGCCTGCATGATTGTTTCAGTCCGCCCCTACCCTCCAGTGTTTTCTACAATATCATACAAAAAGGACAGATATGTAGTTCTGGTCAATAACTTAAAGCTTGCAAAAACATTTAATTGCATTTCATATAACTGTACAGGTATGTAGCAACAATGTCAGATTGTTATCTGCTGGTGATGCTACAGTAGTGTGTTTTACAATGAAACCCAATTACCATTCTGACTTAGACAGGAAAAGTAGTCCACTGATCCATCATAAGAAAAGTGCATCCTCAGCCTTCCCTGGAGCCTCCTGATGAAGGAGCGGAAGGAGAAGTGTAATGGGCTGAGAAAACACTGCTTATTGGGGAGATATTTCTCTACTTCTTTGTCTTTTCTTTGAAGGATTACCGGCACATGCCATGCTAGACAGCTCCTTGTTTTATAACCTGATAAATATCGGAACAACAATGCTGTTAGAATGTTGAGATATTGCAAATGAGGACAGCAATTTTTCTTTTTTATCTTGTATATGCTGAGGAAGGATTTATCTTTCTCCCGGTTATGTTATGTAAGCGGAATAACAGGATTTATCTTGTCATTAGGAGGGTGAGCTGACAGCAGGATGGCCAGATAAAGGCTCATGATGGAGACCTTCCCAATCACCAAGGATCCTTTCATCTCCACCATGCTGAACATGCGTTGTGGCCATTTTAATGGCATTATAACAAAGTCTCAGATCCAGCTGACCACAGCAGCTTCACATGTGCCCTGCTTACAGTGGTCCTCAGAAGACATTATGAATATTTTTGTGTTGAATCAGTGGCAAAAACACCTAATTAAATCAAATTAAATGTTGTGTTGTAACACAATGTATAGAAAGATCCAATGGGGATGAATACTTTGGGGAACCACTGTGTATGGTTTTGTATTTTGGCAACCCATAACTACAGTATAGGAAATTTGTAACTGGTCCTGAATGAATGGCACTGATTGGTCCATAGGTGGCGCTGTAATAAGCATGTTAATTTGGTAACACTACAATAAGGTTACATTGTAAAGGGTTTATAAATGGTTTATAATTAGTTTATAAATTGCTGTAAACCATTTATAAATCTTTAACATGTACATTAAAAAGGGCAACTTTCCCCTGATGCTTGCCAAATAGTGAGATATATATTTGAAGGATTGTCTGGTATTTCTGTGTAAGCACATATTTTTTAGATTTGTCTAATTTTGTTTAATTTCCTCCTTAGTACAAACACCAAGTAGGATGCAGCAGTACAAATTTATCATCCAAATGTTACGGAAAGCAAAATCTATGACCAAGGACTTCCAGAAGCACAGCACTGACAGGAACACCGTGGTGTCCACTTCACCTCGCAATTGCAGCTCCCAAGACATATCAGGAGCTACTCTCCAACAGGCCCAATGAGAGTGCGGGCCTTTGCTAAGCATTGTGAAGCTTTAATGTTATTTTAATGTTAATTTGGATGTGAAAGAAAACATTTAAAATATGAAAGCTGGGGGTACACTGCTTTCCATTAGGATAGGCATGTCTGTCTAAGGGCCTACTTGGTTTTTAATTTATTTGGGTTTGTTCAAGTTAAGAGTGAAATAACATTAAGTTTATAGTTCTACTGTAGTTGTGGTTTTGTGTTACTAGCTACTCATTACTGCAGTGTGGCCTGATTGCTAGGAATACAGTGAGGTTCTTCAGAGTGTTTGGTAGTACTGTTAACAAGTAGTACTGTTAATATCACCCAAGCTAGCCAATTAGTAGTCATTATGACTTAAATAAGTAAATACGGATTAAAGAATGTGGTGAGTTTCTACATTAATACTTTTCTCAAGAGTAAACAATCATAAAAAGTAGTTTTTTTTATTGTGCAAATAAAGTTTTGCATTTCGCGAAGCCGTTTACCTTGTTTTTGTTATGTGCAAAAGTTAGTAAATTGTTAATAAATGTTAATGTGTTTTACACTTTACAATAAGTTTCCCTTTTGGCCATTACACATGTTAGTAACTCATTAACAGTGATGGGCAGTAGCGTCGCTACAAGTAGTGCCATTACTAGTTTAATTACATTTCTCAGTAGCGTTATTGTAGCGTTACTGTTTTCTGAATCAAATAGCTTTACAGTAGTGAAGCAATTTTATTTATCAAGTAGGGTGGTAGCGTCCACGCAAGCTACTGCACATTTTCACGAGTATTTCTGAAGCTCAACTCTGAAATGCAACTGCTAAGGATATTAAGGATCAGTAAGTGACTCACGCCACCAGTCCGCCAGCCTAACAAATCTCTGTCTGATATTTAGAAACGGTCCTGCTCGCAGCAGAAAGTGAGGAAGATATTCTAAACTCAGACTTGGTGAGCATAATCCATTCAGCAGGGAGTTTGTACGACATTTCAGGGACATTGCCACACAGTGCCAAAGTCTACTCACCAAAAAGCCACTATGTTAACTTCAGCCAAGGCCACTACAGCCAGGTAGAATTTGCGATTTATACGAATTGTGTTGTTTATACATTGTTTGCCAATACAAAAAATTAACTTATTAGCAAAGGTTATTTGTGTTACTAGGTGATGTTAGATTATGAAGAGTTGAGTTGGATATTCTATAGTACAGATAGACTACAGTTTCCTAAAATATTCTAATTTGAATGGAATTGTATTGTACATACTAATTAAAGCACTTAAATTATGTTTAAAAATAGTTTTAAGAAATACTTTACTCATCAGATTGTGCTCCTTACTTAATTTTAACATTAGTTAATGTAGCAATAAGCATTAACTAATTGTTAATAACAGTTACCGTAATTCCTCAAAAAAAAACTGTGGCCTTTATTTACTTCTACTGCAAAAGGTAGCAGGCCTTTATTAGAGGCAGGCCTTTATTTCTAGATCACTATGTTTGATAAATATAATTAGCTATATTTTACTGTCAATCCTCATTCAAGTTCGCCCTTTTAAAGTTGAGCCTACTGCAATACATTATTAAAGGTCCAATATGTATTATCAATCAAAACAATAACAAAATACACACTTTGCATTAAAAGCAAACATCACTATACATATATTATATGTATTTCTTAGTTGTGTACTTACGTTATCCTAAATGTTTCCACTAACTTTCAAATCCAGAGAAATTTGTAATATAATTCGAAGACACAGGACGTTTCATTTTGTCGCCCGTAAATGGCATCATATAACCTGTGACTGCTCTAGTTATAAGATCCAGGGAGCCGCCAAACATAACGTGAATGAAGTTATAATTTTTTAACAATATATTACTTTGTCAGTGAAAATTGTTTTCTGCCGGAGATGCTAGATTGGAAAGTTGTCATTGACAACGATAACAAAACCCATGATCCCACGCAACCTCCCGACGTCATCCAAGTACATCTTTTGCTATTGTTTTGATTGAGAGCCCCCTGGCGGCCAAAAATTACATATTGCACGTTTAACATAATCTCAACACTCCTTGTAACCTTTCCAATAAGTTGTTGAAAAGATTTGTTGAAAATGCAGTGAATGGGACCTGTGTTACTTCCAGTGTAGGTACTGCAATTTATTGGCACCTGTACGTTACTACAAATGACACCAGGCTGGGTAAAACATACAGCCGCATTGACTAAAATATTGGTAGGACAATATTACTTAGTGATACTCATTCCTGCTCCCACAAGCATTCCACAAGTTTTCAGTCTAACCTCAGTTGCAACTACCCTGAGTTAGTGTTTTATCCTGGTAATGAGTAGCGTCACCTGTGCTAAATTTGGTTTGGAACAAAAACCTACAGAATAAACCAGTAATTAATGCTCTTTCTTTGCATTGTTTTAAAGTTGTAAACATATACACTTTAAGTAATGCTTATTCAGGACTATTAAGCAAGTGTTACTTAAGGTGTACATTTGATTTCTTTATTGGATTATATTTTATTTGGGTCCTCACAGACAATATTTCACAACAAAAAAGATTTACATAATACCCGAAAAAGGTGTAGGCGGAAGACTTTGCATATTAAGCCTTTATACAGAATTATCAATCACATGACAAGAGACAATGGAAAATTAAAAAAGGAAGCAAAAACAACAAGGTGCACATTTCAAGGAGTTATATAATTATTTACCACCTTGTTTTTAAACATTTTCTTGAATTTTCAAAGTGAAGTACACAATTTAAATTCCTTATACAAATTATTCCATAGATTTCCCCCTACATATACAATCCGCTTAGATTATACTGACTTTCTCTTAATTGGAACAGCCTCTGGATACAATTTGGAAGCAAACTTTGTACATTGTCTGGACAAAATAAAAATGAACTAAATCAACAAATTTTAAGACATGTAATGTATTACACAATTTATTAGTTGGTTCATAAAAGTCAACGTGTTTTATAATCCTTATTGCTCTTTTTTGTAACATATATATTGGATATAAAGTGGTTTTATATGTGTGACCCCACACCTCCACACAATAAGTCATGTATAGAACTATGAGCGCACAATACAAAATATGTAATGTGTTTTCATTTAGTTTTATGTGATACTGCAATGGATATTGACATTTTTCTTTTAACATGTTTTATATTTGGTTTCCAGCGTAATTTATGATAACAATATAATAATTCGTTCACCTTATATAGCGCTTTTCAAGAACCCAAATCGCTTTTACACAGTGAGGGGGAAAGCCCACCTCATCCACCACCAATGTGTAGCACCCACCTGGGTGATGCACGGCAGCCATTTTGCGCCAGAACGCTCACCACACATCAGCTATCAGGTGGAGAGATGAGTAGCTATAAATGCCAATTTGGAAGGAGGGGGATTATTAGGTGGCCATGATTGAGGTGAGGCCTGGTTGGGAATTTGGCCATGACACCGGGGTTAACACCCTACTCTTACGATAAGTGCCATGGGATATTTAATGACCACAGAAAGTCAGGACACCCATTTAACATCCCATCCGAAAGACGGCACTCTAAGCAGGGCAGATGTCCCCGTCACCGCCCTGGGGCTTGGGATTGATCTTTAGACCAGAGGGAAGAGTGCCCCCTACTGGCCCTCCAACACCACTTCCAGCAGCACTGGTCTCCCATCCAGGGACTAACCAGGCCCAACCCTGCTTAGCTTTAGAAGCAAACCAGCAGGGCAATACAGGGCTCTATGCTGCTGCTAATCTATTATAACGGCTAAAAAATTATTTTCAAACTATCTATTTCCTCATTGTTAATCCTAATTTTAACTGTGTTATTACTTTTACGATTGCTAAATATTATGAACTTAGTTTTACTTAAATTCAATGACAGTCAAACCATTTTTTAAGACCATCAGTTCAATTTCCACAGTAATCAGAAGCTGTTCCAAACTTTTTCCTGAACAATATATATTTGTATCATCAGCAAACAAAACCAATTTTAATATTTTTGACACTCTACAAACATAATTTATATACAGTACAAACATTATGGGACCGAACACCGAACCTTGCGGAACTCCACAATTGACTTTCATTAAATCTGATCTAACGTCCTTTATTTGTACAAATTGATATCTATCATCAAGGTAACTTTTTAACCAAGAATAGGCTTTCCCTCTTAAACCATATCTTTCTATTTTCTTCATTAATAAACCATGATCAATAGTGTCGAAAGCTTTTTTTTTCATCCAGGAACATCCCCACAGTATATTCATTGTTATCCATTTAAATGGAAATCTTTTCTACCATTTTCATAACTGACATTGAGGTCGACCTATTTGCTCTAAAACCATACTGATGTTCACTCAATAGTTTATGTCTATGAAACTGTCAAGCCTGCTCACAAATAGTTTCTCAAAAAATTTTGAGAACTGGGAAAGTAGAGAAATTGGTCTGTAATTGGAAAAAAATATGTATATCTCCACTTTTAAAAATAGGAATAATTTGAGCAGTTTTCATATTATTTGGAAATATACCTGTTTAAGATGATTGATTGCAAATATATGTAAATGGTTTAACTATATATTCTATTATATTTTTTAGTAATGACATGTCAATATCATTACAATGAGTTTAATTTTTATTCTTACAGTTATTGACAATATCAAGAATTTCCATCTCATGTGTTCCCCTAATAAATATTGAATGATCATTAATAGAAATATTTATAAATATTTATAAATATTTATCTCTTGTGCTAACTTATAACCAATATTTACAAAATATTCATTAAATGTATTGACAATGTCATTCACTTTATCTATAATTCCTGAATCTTCATTTACAAAATAATTTGGATAATCAACATTTCCAGTATTCATTTTAATTATACTATGTCGAATCATTTTATAATTGATTGTACTAGAGTTGTACATGTTTTCAACTTTACAATAAGGCAAACAAAGAGCATTAATAACTAGATAATTATGGTTAAGTAATGCTTATTCAGCACTATTGAGTATTTATCAAGTGTTACTTAAGGTGTATATGTTTACAATCTTACATTAAGACAAACAAAGAGCATAAATAACTGGTTTGTCGATTATTTTATTAGACCTAATGCTGAACAGCTCCCCTCCTTTTTTAGCAGCATGATTACTATACACAAATCTTTTGATCCCTGTCCTGAGAATACTTTGTTAGTCAAGTTTGATGTTGAGTCACTATACACTAATATATCACATGATGGTGGAATTGAAGTTATGGAATAAATATGAACTCCGAATAAATGTATTGTAACCCTGGCTGAGATGGTGCTCACACAGATCTTATTCATGTTTCAAAATGACTTTTTTATTCAAAGGACACTGCTATGGGATCCCAAATGGCTCCTAATTATGCTAATTTGTTTGTGGGCTATATGGAAGAACGATTCATCTTGAATTCCATCAAAAATGCCTTTCTGTCCAATATCATTATGTGGAAACGTTATATCAATAAAGGAGTACGCTAAAGGAGTTGCAACGCTTTGTGGGGTTTGCCAATTTCTACAGGAAGTTTATACGCAATTTCAGCACAGTGGCCGCACCGCTCCATGCTATGATAGGACAGCGAAAGCAGAGATTACAATGGACGGAAACAGCGGTGACCGCCTTATGTACTCTGAAACAATGCTTCACGTCAGCACCCGTTCTCCAACAACCAGACCCGTCATTACCATTTATTGTTGAGGTTGATGCATCAGAAGTCGGGGTGGGTGCAGTATTGGCCCAGCGCAGGAACAGGTCCTCTCCGACCCACCCCTGTGCTTTTTTTTCCTGCAAGCTCTCACAGTCTGAGAGGAATTACGCTGTGGGAGATAGGGAATTACTCGCTATAAAATTGGCTTTGGAGGAGTGGAGGCATTGGTTGGAGGGGGCGCAGCACCCGTTCTTGGTGTTGACGGATCATAGGAACCTAGAATACTTGAAACAGGCCAAGAGACTCAATCCTCGTCAAGCCTGGTGGTCCCTGTTCTTTAACAGATTTAACTTTACTGTTTCTTACCTTCCAGGACAGAAAAACATCAAGGCGGATGCTCTGTCCCGCCAGTTCGAAACCCCTCTGAGTACTTCGGTTCCCGAGACTATCCTCCCGCCCACCTGCCTGGTAAGACCCATTCAGTGGGAGATTGATGATCTTATAAGTAACGCTCTTCTTTCAGAACCACCACCACCAGACACTCCGCCAGGAAAAACGTACGTTCCTGCATCCCTACGCCCACAGCTGATGCGATGGTGTCATACATCACTTGGCACAGGACATCCTGGCATCACCAGAACCAGCGAGCTGTTACGCAGGAAATATTGGTGGTCCTCCTTGAAGGAGGATGTCGCGGATTATGTTCTGTCCTGCCCGGTGTGTGCCCTGTCAAAAACCCCACGTCAACTGCCCTCAGGTGAGCTCGTTCCTTTACCTATCCCGCAAAGACCATGGACGCACATAGCTATGGACTTCATTACCGATCTACCTGTTTCGTCCGGATATACAACCATTCTTGTAGTTATTGATAGATTCTCTAAAATGTGTCGTCTAATCCCTTTATCCCGGCTGCCCACAGCATTGGAAACCGCGGAATGTGTTTTCCAGGAAGTGTTTCGGCAATTTGGCATGCCCGAGGACATTGTCTCTGACCGAGGACCGCAATTCACCTCCCATGTGTGGAAGGCTTTTTTTG
>JACXGM010025090.1:0-15453 GCA_016801145.1 Umbra pygmaea | reverse complement strand
GACTGAGACTGTTCCCAGTTCAACCTCAGGACTTTCCCCACCTTTATATCATAACAAGATGCCTTGTTCAGTGTGTTGGCATGTTTAAAATGTGATTTCATATATTTTATATAATTGATTTATTTCTTTTTTATTCTCCATCTGATTTTGAGAATTTTTTGAAAAATGTGTTGGTATGTTAGTGCTAAGAGAGGATGATGTAATAAAACCTGTGATTCCTACCTTTAAAATGAATTTTATTTCATGTTTCTATGTGCTACAGAGGCTTAGATATTAAGGTTTTGGTAGACGTGGACAATTCTTAGTATGTTTTCAGAAAACCCTCAGGAGATAAGGATGTTCATCCTAGAATACCATAGGTTTTTATAGGCGTTTTTAGCAGGCGTTTTAGGAGTAAATGGGTTAAGGCAACCAGTTTTGATCCTTACCTTCTCTGCATAATCCAAACTCTGGAATTGCTGCAACAACAAATAATCCACTAGTGGTTATTTTTCATCCCACTCTCTACACCCAATACCATGCCTCTCTGCTTCGCCACTAATGTCCTGAGCGAAATCCATAGCCATTGCCTTATACCTGCCGAGCTGCACAAGCTAAAACTAGCTCGTTTAATGTGTAAGGCACAGTGGTCAGACAAGACGGGCAGACATATACAAATTACTACAGTAAATTGCCACAGAACCCATGATTTTGCGGATAGATATAGGTTCTGCTTTTGTGGGCTCCGCGTGTCATCAGGGGCAACTTGCAACAGGGGGGACTGGCCAGGGACGGCTTGGACCCCGTCAAAACTGCTTGCAGTTCTAGTTTGTCGTTGCTTTCCTTGTAACCCCACTAGAGGGGCGAAATCTCTCCTCCACTCATTTGAATAGGAAAATTGTTTCAGCAATTAAAAAGAACTAGTGGACCTATCAATTACAAATCTACAAGTGCACTGTACGGCACTAGGCCGCATATGCAGCTACTTGTTGTGTCATGATGCACATAAAAGCGAATGCATTGGAGGAAGCATGTGATTGAGTTTCAACCATCCCACACCAACTGAGGGGTTGCCATGATAAAACATGTAATGAAGAAAAGATGGAGAGAGAGGAAAGGATGTGGGTGAGGTAAGGACAGAGAGTTAGAGTTCAGAATGAGAGAGTGTGTTACGTACAGCCACCTTCACCCACCGATCAGGATCATGGGTCTGTTTTTCATCTGGGAGATGCTGAACATGCCTGTTGAGATACACAGGGAGAAAGAGGATGTTTGTGATGAAATCAATGAAGGGACAGGCAGCAAATGAGAAAGAAATTGAAAAGGAAAATATGAGATGTTTAAATTACTAGCCCGAATCTACAAATACAAAATACATGAGTAATAAAAAGATGGTCTCTTGTACCATTCAAGCAAGAGACCAAACCAAACTTTGTTTCAGATGTTCAAACTATTGCAGCTTAAAACATTTAACATGATTAATATTAACATTTTTATTTATTTTGTGTATTTCTTTCCATTTTCCTCTGCACCCAGTTTCTCACATCAAATTCCCTTTTAAGTCCCTTTTATTGTCTCGTCGGCAATTCCTCTAAAGTGCGGGATTGTGGAAGACCAATCACATGCTTCCTCCAAGCTCGAGTCCCCAAACTGACCGATTGGGATTATATTGCTCATTCAACACGGAAGCCTTAAGTTGGTAAATATATGTGAAGATTATGTATTCGGCAACTATACAAACATGATTGAATTCACAGGCACCTACACTGCACAAGGAGTTGCACAAGAACGACAAGGTAATTATTTTGCCCGGACTACTTACCTGTCTACTAGAGATGCAATGGTATATTGGGCCCATGCTTCGGTAAGTATCACATATTGTGGATCACAGTAACTGTATGGTTTCAGTATCTTTATATTTAAGAAAATAAATAAATACACATCACCCTTTAAACAATTAACTCTTAATTATTCCTATAGACAAACAAAACTTTCCATTCAGAAAAATGGTGTGACTGACTAGGCCTGGTTTCTTTAATGTATGAACTCAAGGAGGAAAAACAACAACAAAAATAGAAAAGTGCTTCTTAGCTTTGACAACCTGTAGGTACTTTGCCTTCTCTATTTAAAAAAAATTAGTTACATACTTGTATAGTTAATACTAAATGTAATATAACAAAGTGTAATATGAAGTTGAGCTGTCATAGTGATGATAACTTTGAGTTACAACTATCAGTGGAGCGAGGTAAATAGAGTGTCTGTATCAAATTGTTTTCAAATTCTCTGTGATGTTTCAGTTTGGGAATTACTTTGAATCTGTAATTCTTTCATTATTATTTTGTTCGGATGATACTGTTATCGTAAGTTTTTATATTATTAATATTTCACACAAATTTGGAATTCGTTCAGGAGCGCCATTTTGCAAGCAATTTTTTTTCTTCCAATAGACCTCAACAGTCCTGCTAAAAGCCGAGTCCGGAAGTAAGAATACAATACAATTTCTCCATTGACAATTGGAGTATAAGCCATAAAATCAGAACCGTCGATGGTATACTTAAAACCAGCTACGACATGACTAAGTGATTGTATATGCTCATATAAACGCCAAAAGTTCATGGGGCATCAACCTTGTTTTGAGATAAATGTTTTTAATTCTTGGATAAGTACTTCATTAACCACAATCCTAAACATTCCCACAATCCCACAGTGATGCCTCTGATTGGTGGAACTCCATGATGTCATGGAGACAAACTTGCAGTTACCATGGAAATGTTTACTGAGCATGTGAAAAAGCTCTGTGTTTCCAACTCAGGCAGGCTGCCCGACTTGACGCCTGTGTCGTAGCAAAAAATATTGATAGATAGAAAACTGTAAATACATTTACTGAACTGTAGATTACATGATATTTCAAGGATGACATTGTGTAAGTGAAGTAAGCTAAAGTTAGGTCATTTAAAGTAATGTAAAGTCGGAAAGATAACACTCGCAATGGTTTATGGGATGAGAAGTTCCTTTGCTCAGAAAATAAAATATCTACACAGTCTTGTAACTTTGACTTTTTGGGGATTTTTTCAATTGAAATTATATTTTGTATTCTTATGAGTCACATCGTAGCTGGTTAGCCCAAGGCATGGTCTAAAACTCTTTATATATGCATTTTTCCACAAGTCAATGTGAGAAATTCATGGAAAATTTACTTCAGGAACCCAAGCTCGGAAGAGGGGCAAACTGTTGCAGTCTATTGGACCTTGTGTCCAATTATTGTGTGACATGCTTGTAAGTATAAAATCAATCAATAGTTTAGTTTTATATCTCCATATTTAGGTGATTAATTTCTCCATTCATTTGAATGCAAAATGAATGGAACACTGCTCCTGGTTTGCTGGCGAACTGCATTAACAAGATTGAACAAAATGTCAGACACTCGCTTTGTTTGTCATTAATATTTTACAATTACCGTGAGCGCAGCGTACCGTGAGTAGATAACAACATGTCGACATTGAGTTGTGGTCACCGAGGCGACAGGTCTTCAGCACCGAGGGATGCCCATCCGATGCTCTGCAGCTCCGATCGACTGCTTTCCCCTAGACCGCTAGCTGTAGCATCGTAATTCACTGGCCACCTCATCTATTTCATTATAACGATCCTACCTAAAACACAACGGATAACGTCGAGAAACACACTTTACCAATCGTAGCTGATCAGCTATTTTAGCATTAGAAAGCTAGTTATTTACCACTCTACCGGACACTAACCTGGCTAACTAGCTACCATCGGCTAATCCCATTGTTAGTTTAGCTAACAAAACATCCTCACCACAAAGGTAAGAATTTATGATCTAATGAATAATAAACATTTATAGAACAGTGCTGAACATGTAGAAATGTTAATCAGATAGGTGGTTGATTGTCTTGGTGTATAATTATCATTCAAACTGTCCCATTTTATAAGACTTGACATTAGCTGTCTAGTGAAGTGAATAATATAAATGGGGAGCTAGGTGTTTTGACACCAAAGGTAAGCATTTACGATCTAATGAAAAATGAAGGTTTATAGAAAATTGTTAAACATGTACAAATGTTAACCAGATAGGTGATTTGGTGTGTAATTATCATCCAAGCAGTCCGTTTTAAAGACTTGACATAATTAGCTGTCTAGTGAAGTGAATGACAGCCGATTTAACATCTCATCCATGCATATTGTGTGACATTTTCAAATTTATCTGTAAAATAATAAAAATGCCTAATAGAGTAATGCTAACTACTGTTCTATTTAAAGCCAGGGTGGTTGTATTATTTTTTGTGCAGTTGTTTGGAAGTAATGACAGAAAGATGACTTATTGCAATGGGTGAGTGGCTACTGGCTAACTAGTTCTAGTTTGTTGTGATTCAATGTACAGGTAGCTATCGGTGATAGTGTGTCATTAGCTTCAATGTAGCTGTCGGTGATTGTGAAAATACTTGGGAGTGTAAATACTTAGGAGCAACGAACGTAATAAAAAATAATTTGTTGCAGATTCTGGCTAAAGTAAATAACTTTCTCAGATTAAAACATTTAGCTGATGGTAGTATTGTTAAAGTACAGAGAAATAACACATGGAAAAACTGAAATTGTGGCACAGCCTATTGTCATTCTTCATGCCTGGTGATTACAAAACGCAGTTTATGTAAATTAGCCATGTGCATGGGTAGAATGACTGAACAGCAAATGCAAGACTAAACTACAGTCAACCTACTTTGGGTTGCCTACAGCTTATCAGTTTCAACGTGTCAAGCCTCTAAAACATTACAGGAGCCTTAAGTTGTGAACTCAGACTAACTCAGAAAAGTACTTTCATTCAAGTAAATTTCCACCTCTGCTAATGATTTAGTTTAATTTATCATTACAGAACAATTTACACTGATCAGCCATTACATTATGACAACCTGCTTATTATTGTGTACAGTATAAGCAGTATATTATATTCATTTTACTATTCATATTTCATAGATACATATGTAGCCTATATACGTATACCGGTTTGTATACTGTAAATTTGCTGATCCCACATCCCTGCGCCCTAAATGTGAAGATTTTTCACAACTGAGACATCCACCAATAAACCAAAAATTAGTAATTATTTGGTTAAACTTACTTGGCAATAAATATCTTTATTATAAAAACAGGTATTCCATAAAATGAAGTGATTTGGATTACTGCATGTGAGTTCGTAATGATTTACTTTAATTTATCAATCCACAACAATGTACACTCATCAGCCATAACATTATGACAACCTGCCTGATGTTGTGTAGGTCCCCCTTTTACCAACAAAACAGCCCATAATGCAACAAACTGTAATGCACTGTGTGTTCTGACACCTTTGTCAGAACCAGCATTAACATTTTCAGCAATTTGAGCTACAGTAGCTTGCCTATTGGATCAGACCACACTGCCAGCCTTCACTCCACACATGCATCATTGAGCGTTGGCCGCCCATGTCTCTGTCGCTGGTTCACTGCTTTTCCTTTGTTGGACCTCGTTAATGATCACTGCAAACTGGGAACTCCCCACAAGAGCTGTAGTTTTGAAGATGCTTACAAGAGAACAGTGGTTTAATCACAAACGTGTCCATTGCATGTAGCATGCTAACGACGTTAGCTTTTGTTAGTAATATATCATACTACAGTAGCTGACTGGTCAACTTACATTAACAGAACCCAAGCAAGCACAGCTACTAATTGCTGCGGTTATGAGCGTAATCAGTAGCGTTATAAACAAAACAGCTAAGAAATGTATAGTTGCTTTACAACAATGTAAAACATTTAAAAGTCATACTTACCAGAATCAGTAACAATGTTCTTCTTCTTCTGTGAGTTCTAACAGATCGCAACCGAGTTAATGGTGCATATACTGCCACCTGCTGTACCGGAGTGTAGCCTATTTGTGCCAACATGGTAACAATAAACATGCACTGTGAACACATGTATTTGTTCTCCATTTATCTCCATTAATCACAGTAGCATTACTAGGAGCCAAATACCATTTTGTTCTGTAACTAAGTGTTGTTAGTCTAACTCATGTTGTTTATATACCCGTATCTCTTTACAGAGGTAAACTCGGTTTTATAATATCCCAAATTGGTAATTTTAAAGAGACAGTACACAATTTTCCAAAATATACACCTGAATTGAAAAACACTGTTCTTTGCAGTGAACAAGGACTATAAAACATTCATTATATTAAGGATGAATCCCATTTCTCTGTCTTACCCTTTCGTCTTACCCCTAGCCCTTGTCTCTTGAAACTGAGTGGTAAGGGATAGGGATGAAAACATACCCCTATGAAATTAGACACCACTTGGTTACAGTTATGCTAATGTAGTTTAGTTAAAACTGTAGACATGCAGGGTGTCCATTCAAGGCTATTTGCAGAGAAATGCGGGACTGTTGTGCTAATCAGCAATGTAACGTTTGCTTAGCAAACTAGCGATTTTTTTAAATGTTTCAATTAAGAACATGTTGCAAATATATATGTACAGGAATGTGTAGAGCACAAAACAAGTCTGTTGTAATTTTTTAATAAATTATTTAAGCCGAAAATACATTTATTGGACTCTCTTGATGATTTGGCTGCAATTGTTGCCAGTTGCGCAGTGTATTCAGGGTATCTTTTGGTTTCAAGAAAGCTCTCAAATGCTTGGTTTTAAGGGGTATCTACCCCTTCCCCTTAGCCCTACCCCTAGAGCAACATGAGAATTGGGATAGCCCTTACTCTCACATGAACACGCAAAACTCAGGGGAAGGGGTAAGACAGAGAATTGGGATTCACGCTAAATACTCATTTGATTCAAACAAATTACTTGGCCTGGCTACATTATCATTTATGTATTTTTTCCAGGGCACAACATATGGAAATGTACTATGGGGCAATGCATGAGGGCTCGCTGCTGATCTGTATTCCTCCCAATCCCAATACCATCCCAAATTGAACTTTAGCTGTCCCAAAACATAAATAAATGTATATACACTGAACAAAAATATAAATGCAACACTTTTGTTTTTGCCCCCATTTATCATGAGCTTAACTCAAAGATCTAACACTTTTTCTATGTACACAAAAGGCCTATTTTTCAAATATTGTTCACAAATCTGTCTTATCTGTGTTAGTGAGCACTGCCCCTTTGCCGAGATAATCCATTCACCTCATAGGTGTGGCATATTGAGATGCTGGGGTAAGACAGCATGACTAATGCACAAGTGTGCCTCAGGCTGGCCACAATAAAAGGCCACTCTAAAAGTGCAGTTTCATCACACAGCCCAATGCCACAGATGTTGCAAGGTTTGATGCCACAGATGTTGCATTGATTTAAAACCACAACAGGTGGATTCAGCACCATGACCAGCTCCACAGCCAGGGTGGGAAATTAAAGCTGCATTGTGTAAGATCTGCTCCCATCTACTGGTGAAAATGTATTTGACAAGCAACAGCATTATTATACCAGCCACATGAACCTGGCTATTCGTTTTTTCTTTCAAAACAAAAGCGCTCGTTTTGAATCATTGCAATAAATCAGTTGACTTTAGCTTAACATAAGTGACGTGTGGTAACCTGTATTTCCTAAGTAAAATTTAATTGTTTTCAAAACGCGTACCTGACATTAAGTAGTCTAACGTTGTGAATTGTATAGCTACACTAAAACCAATATATTTGCTAGAATCCCAAGATTCTAAGCTTTAAGATCATATAACACTTTTATATATATCCTAAAAAATGAGCGTGGTAGTTCTGTTTCTAGTTGGCATTTCGATTTTTTTTGGAAGAAAAAAACATTACTGTTTGCGATATATGTAGTTGAAACTCGCAGCCATAACGTTGTGAATTTTACAGCTACACTAAAACCGAGATTTCTACTAGAACCCCAACATTCTAAGCTTTAATGAAATATAAGACTTGTATATATAACCTAAAAAATGAGGGTCCTAGCCGTGTTTTACTTTTGCCATTTGATTTAATTTTAGGTACAAAAACGGCTAGTTGAGTAAACAAGCCAACAGCTTTTGGTACTGGCTGTTTACGTCACATTATGACTAATAATTATCTTGTTTTCATAGCTATTTTAAAACCGAGATATTTGCTAGAACCCCAACATTCTATGCTTTAAGGACATATGAGACATGTATTTATAACTTAAATTTTGCATTTGTGAGCTTCGATTTTATTCCTTAATGTATTTACTATGAAGTGAAAACAAAAACTTTTTTTTTTCAAGACGCGTAGCTGACATTAAGTAGTCGTAACGTTGTGAGTTTTATAGCTACACTAAAACTGAGATATTTGCTACAATCCCAAGATTCTAAGCTTTAAGGACATAAGACATGTATATATAACCCAATAAATGTTGGTGTTAGCCTTGTTTCTAGTTTGACATTCCATTTAATTTGAGGCACATGTGTACAAGGCACGTAGCTCACATTATGAGGGGAAATTATTATTTTTGTTATAGCTACTGTAGAATGGTGACATTTGCTACATTCCTGAGTGTCTAAGCTTTCTGTAGATATATAACATGTATATATAACCTAGAAATAGGACTTGTGAACTTTGATTGTTTGGACTTGTGAACAAGTTTTTTTTTACTCCCGTCGACGGTATGGTGCTCCCTAGTAGCTAAGGTTAGTTGTTCCCCTAACGAACAAATTGTTAGCATTTTCTGAAGATAGGCTAACCATTCCCTTGTTTTCCCTTTATCACCAATGCGCCACTTATTCGAAAAATACCTTTTTTTTTTACTTTGCCTTCAACAGCTACTGCTGGCTCTGCGGCTGGCTCCGCGGCGGGGTTCTTGACACCGGGGATATGTCGCCACATTTTTTTTGCGATAATTTCCTTTGGGATCTACCTCAGTTTAGCTAGCTACATGGCGTCACGGAATGGCGCTGAAAACTGAAGTTAACGGAAATATGCGTGGTCAAAGCCCCGGCTGTGAACCTTTTTCCTATATGTTTTTCACAATAAAGGTCCTCCGTTATTTTGGTATTGGAATGTTTTATGAAGCAGCAAACCCGGAAATGTTGGAGATTCATTCGGATTCATTAGCAGTAACTTAACTCGACTCCATTGTGCATTATTGTTACTTAGCAACAGCATTCTTTCACAAAAGCTGTCCAATCCGTTACAAGGAATCCACATGCCACTGTGGCTGATATACAAGGCAAAGTCACCCGCCACTTTGAAAAAGTACCCACCATTGGCTGGTGCTAATTTCCCACCCTGTCCACAGCCTAAGGAATCACAAGCAATTTAGTTTTTTATTTACACTGGAATTGTCCTTTAAAGTGGATCTAACAGCATTTTAACTACTTCACAGATTTGAAGCAAGCAGACATACACTAGTGTTCAAAAGTTTGTGGTCACTGTTTTTTTATTTTCTTTAAAATGTTCTCCCTCCCAATTCCCCCTAATCCTGGCTGTTGTCGGCAGCGCCACAACTCCTTGGCCAGATCTGTGGGATGGCGAGTGGCACACACAAGGTTCGTCCAACCACAAGTCACACAAAAAAGAAGCCGTCATCGGCTGCAACCACATTTTTTAAATGGCAAGTTGTGAGAATTGCTTGAGTGACGACAAAATTTGCAGTTTCTCGAAAATGCACTGGTCTAGTTTCTTTACGCATTTCTGAATTTGTCGCAAATTATTGTTAGAATGCAGCAGCGAGAGATTATTGTATTTTCACTAATGAGTGGACTCTTTGCTCTAGATCGACTTCCAAGGGGTACGGGCAGATGATATTGACGTAAATTACTTAGAAGTGTTTTCTCTCAAGTAGCAGACAGCAATGTTTGCCGACTGTACTTTTTTTACGGTCTTACCCTTGTTGTCGTCATATTATAGGCTGAATCCAAACGATTCCTACACAGCTGATTAAAAGATGGCAGTGCTTATTCAAGTTTTCATCTCTCTGTCTTGGTAGCGCTCGCCATTGGCATGTTGGTGCAGAGAGGATGTTTGATTTTAGTTTCCCCTTTATTCAAGGGGAGCCTGTAGGGAGGTTTTCTACTGAGATGTCATCGCAAATCGTCTATTACTTGTTTAAGCTTTGCTTAAATATTTAGTTATGAAAACTCCCACTGTTTACAATGTGCATTTAGACTGCAGTGCAATAAGGAAGTGTTGGAAATAATAGGAAAATTACAGGTATACCATAAATCCATGGTCCACGTGTGGGTACTGAAGCGTAGGTGGCGTACCCCTTGCACCCCTAATGTCTACCCTAGGCAGTGCTGTACCAATTTGTGCTGCCCCTAACAGACCACCCCAGCATAGTTGAAAATGCCGCAAACAGGATTTGAAGACTTAATTTACATAATTTATATTAGCGTCAATAAATTCTAAAACAGTATCTCTTAAACCGTCCAAGCTAGAATCCATTCATAATTCAATTCAACTTAAAATGCATTACAACGTATGAAGCTTGACTATTACTTAACATACTTTGAATTATTAGTTCTAATTAAGCCTAAATAGTTCTCTAGAACTATTCAAGCTGGCGAGATAAAACCAATAGTTTAACATATTTTTGCCATTTCAATTTACAAATCTTATCCACAATGATATATGTAATAGCATTACCTGCCAATCTTCATGGCGTATTGTGGCGGTGCACAGCTTTCAGGATTTTGGCATTCCACCATCTCAAAAAGCCCACAAAAACAACATATACTTTCTTTGAATAAATAGCTAATTTATTAAATAAAAAATAAATACACACTGTACTTTATTAGGGCCATTCCACATTGATTGTCATTCAAAAACCCAAAAGGTGCAATCTCGTCTAGTCAGAGGGCATTATAAAAGCCTAAAACATTTGTCTACATAACTAAATGCTGTCACATGAATCACAATACTCATAAAAAGAAAGCTTGGAAGTACTAAATACGGGATTAAGCATTTAACCTTTTAATGACAACTATAGCTATTTGTCTTTTTTAATGAGATTTGAGCTTTTTAAATTGAAAATCTCAAATATAGTGCAAAGGGTATTTAGAAGCATTATACCGAACAGTCATTAAATCGTCATTATGCAGTCTTCTAAACGCTCAACTCCATTTAAACGTACATTATGTCGTTTTTGGCCGCTAGGGGTCTCTCAATCAAAACAATAGCAAAAGATGTACTTTGTGAAGTAGCGTGGGATCATGGGTTTTGTTATCGTCGTCAATGACAACCTTCCAATCTAGCGTCTCTCCGGCAGAAAAAATGTTCACTGACAAAGTAATGTATTGTTAAAAATATTATAACTTTATTCACGTTATGTTTGGCGGTTCCCTGGAACTTAGAGCAACTAGAGCAGTCAAAGGTTATATGACACCATTGACGGAAGACAAAATGAAATGTCCCGTATCTTTGAATTACATTACAAATTTCTCTGGGTTTGAAAGTTGGTGGAAACATTTAGGATAATGTAAGTACACAACTAAAAAATAAATTGAATATAGGTATAGTGATGTTTGCTTTTTTAATGCAAAGTAGGTCTTTCGTTATTGTTTTGGAAAACTCCATATTGTACCTTTAATGCCAAGAAATTAGTATTTATTTTTAATATTACATTTTTTACATTTAGCATTAAGCAGATGCGAGTGAACTGCTGGCACTTACGTGCAGCTGACAGTTGGCAAACTCAGAACAGGAGGAGTGGCAGACATGGTTAAGCTACATGGAATAATGTCTTAATCAAATGTCCGCTGACACAAACTCTGTACATGACTGTGTGTTGCAGCTCGAGAACAGGGATGTTGGATTTACTAAGTGGATATTTTTTATTAAAATGTAATAACATTTTTAAATGAAAATCTGGCCTGATTCATTTCTGCATACTTTGAACTCAGATCTTCTTTCTGTGATAATGGACCGAGAATTACGTAATTTGCATAAAGCACTAGGAATACCTGCGTGTTGTTTCTTCTTCCTGCCAACGGCAGCTCCAATAATCTCCAGCAGCTCCTGGTCAGATGCTCCAGAGCGTAGAACGTCCCGCAGGGACACCTCTACATTTCCAAAAAGACACACCTGAAGAGGGGAATGATATGGGAGTCACACACATACAAACCACATCAGTTCACAGACAAAAGTATCCACAAACATACCACCAATCTACCTGACAAAGTACAAGTAACTTTCACAACCACACATCTGATCCACACACAAATGTGCTCTGTATCTGTGCGTCTATGTGTTTCAGCCATATCCATTTTCATGGCATGGTAATGTTACAGCTATATTTCTTTTTCCTGTGTTGTGTTGCCCACCTCTCTCCCATTCTATCCTAGTGTGGCTCTATCTCACAGGTGCGGCTTGTTGGAGTGATTGGTGCATGGAATTGTTCGGCAGCTCTTTTGAACTCGGTTAAAAGCAGGTTGTGGACAGGCTGAAGAGGAGTGCTGTTGGAGAATGCTGGTTGTGTGTTGCGAACTGTTTGTATTCAGGAGAAAAGACTTTAAGACTTTTAATGGCACTCTAAATGCTTTTTAAGGCCAATACAGTGAAACTACAGTATGTTGTGAAGGCACTGTACATTTATTTAAAGAAATACCTGTGATCAGAATTCAATTATAATGCATGCTGGCAGTGGATTATGTATTCTATGTATTCATGGCTTATCTAATAATAGTATAACTGTGGCAAAAACTAGCTCTGGTTTATAAAGGATGGTGCATAAGTAGGTTAAAAAAGTGTTTTTCTGCAAACCTGTCCACAACTACACTAGCCCTAAATGAGCCAGCAACATATGAACACAAATGTTGAGAAATAAAATTGCTACACAATTTAGTACTACAGCCTACTATCTGATGTGATGTCTTTACGAATTCCGCATTAATTTATGAATGATAATCTTGTTAAAATTAGACATAATAGCTTTTCCATCTGCTGAAACTAACATAAGGGCTAGCTAGCAGTATGATTTTTAACCAATGCTTTGAATCTGTTGAATCTGTTGTAATAGCATTTATGTAATACATCTATTACATTCATTACTAAAAATTTGATTTTGTGATGGCAAACAGTGTATAATCAATAAACAATACTATAATAAAAAATAGGCCTCTTCCTGATATTTGGCAGACTACCAGTACAGTAGTTGGCAGGAAGATTTCTTGGCTTAATTGGCTAAGGTTAAATTATATGGTGGCTTGAGTAGTTGGCCAGTATACTGTGACTACCTCTTCGGTTGGTTCGAATGTTAACCTATGTTGTGGCTTGAGTAGTTAGCCAGTATACTGTGACTACCTCTGTGGTTGGTTCCTGTTCCCTGCTATGTTTTGCAACTCTTGGATGAAGGGATGGTGTTGACTGTGTATCATGTTAGTGAAGAAAAACAAACATTTCTCACTGTGCTGCGCACTGGCCTGTTTTCAGATGTCAGGAGCGAGAGTTATAAGAGCACTGAGAGTCTATTGCATTGGAATGCAATGTCTGACTTTGGTGAGGGTGAACAGCGCAATAGTGTGTCTGAATATTTTGATTCTTTCAAATATATTTGCAAATACGTTATGTGTATGAAGTATATTGAATTAAAGAAAACTTCTAATTGTACCTTATGGTCTATTTTGCCTACAACGTTAGAGATCGATAGCTTGTTTGACTTTGTTTGAGCTATCTGTAGTGTTTTTTTATTCCTTGCCCTGAGCCCAGTTTGTTTTGTTCCTTATCCTTTTTGTAGATTGTACGTTTAACTTGTCTTCAGAAGTGAAATCTACAATGTAGTTTTTGGCCGCTAGGGGTCTTTCAATCAAAACAATAGCAAAAGATGTCCTTGGACGACGTCGGGAAGCATCTTGGGCTCATGGGTTTTGTTATTCGTTGTCAATGACAACCTTCCAATCTAGCGTCTCCGGCAGAAAAAATGTTCACTGACAAAGTAATGTATTGTTAAAAATATTTGAACTTTATTCACGCTATGTTTGGCGGTCCCCTGGAACTTAGAGCAACTAGAGCAATCGAAGGTTATATGACGCCATTGACGGAAGACAAAATGAAAGGTCCTGTGTCTTCGAATTATATTACAAATTTCTCTGGGTTTGAAAGTTGGTGAAAACATTTAGGATAATGTAAGTACACAACAAAGAAATATATGATATAGGTATAGTGATGTTTGCTTTTTTAATGCAAAGTACGTCTTGTTAGTAGTAGAGACTTTGTCACCTAGTCACAAAGTACCAGCGAAATTAGCCATCAACCTGTCCATACAGGACAGGAAGACAGGGATTTTAGAAAAACAATACAGCATTACATGAGGAAAGTCAAGGAGAAAAAAAAGGCAGCCCCATATTATGCCCCTTCGGGGGTACAGTGTGGTAACATGAAAAAAAAACACCTCAGCAACATTAGCACAAACAAGACTCTGAAAGCAAGCAGGGGAGATTCCTAAATGTTTCATACAATATATTTGTACAAAATTAAGAAGGAAATATGGGCAAGCATAAGGATTTGAACTACTTTGATAATGGCCAAATGCTAATAGCTAGACGACTGGGTCAGAGCATCTCCAAAACTGCAGCTCTTGTGGGGTGTTCCCTGTCTGTAACTATCAAAAGTGGTCCATGGCAAAAACGATCTAAAAATAGATTTAAGCGAACCGCAAAATCAAGGCAGGGGCATGCTTGTGCGAGTGATTTACACAAACAAAAATCTTTGATGGAAAGTGTACAAAGAACAACAAAAGCCCAAATGCAACACAGAACTTAATGAGCCAATCATAGCCTAGTAAAACTGCTTCGGCTTTATTAAGGGTCTAGAAGTGCAGTTTTATTTTTTGGCCAATTCTGTTTAATTTCTTTTTCTAATTTCCTGATTTCCATCTTATTTTTTTGTGATTCTACCATATGAACCCCCTTGGGCAATGGTTCCCAAACATATATGGTTACTGTACCACCAGTGGTCCTAGTACCCATGGATGGGAAACACTACCCAGGCTAAAAAGTGGCTGCTCAACTACTTTCTTCACCCACCAGCAACTGAACAACTATTTGGACAAAAGTTGAATTCAGAAGTCTGCACCTGAACCTAAAATATAGAAAATACTGCTGTAAAGTTTGCACTTGCATTGCCAGATAGGCTATATTTACTTTCCATAATGATCAAAGTAATTATTTCTAGACAGGCATAAGCAGGCTATTTCACGAAATGTGCATAGATATTTGTCATGGTAATAACACATTATTTCTTCTTACAGAAGAATCTATCCAAAATAAAAACTAAAAGAGTAAAGAAAGATTTCCTCAGAAATCAAAGAAGTGGATGACAAACACATTGACAAACACATTGACAAACACATTGACAAACACATTGACAAACACATTGACAAACACATTGACAAACACATTGACAAACACATTGACAAACACATTGACAAACACGCGCACACGCGCACACGCGCGCGCACACACACACACACACACACACACACACATTTTCTCTCTCCACATAACTGAAGGG
>JACXGM010025088.1:0-15454 GCA_016801145.1 Umbra pygmaea | reverse complement strand
GCGGGATGCTTGAGTTGCTATTAGCAGGTGTTCGCAATGGTGTCCTAAGGGCGGGAAGGGCTGCAGCTACGCCAATCAGAGGCGCGCGCCGGAAGGCGGTAGCCAATTGAGAAAATGCCGCCTCAAATTCGTGCCGCCCTAGGCGGCTGCCTAATCTTGCCTAATGGGCGGGCCGGCCCTGAGTGTTGGTCAGTGACTCAGACGTATAGTGACTTTGACGTACTTAAAATGGTCAAAGGGGCCTCCAACCAAATTTTGCATAGGGCCCCCAAAGGTCTAGGGCCGGCTCTGTGCGGGTGTACGCTGTCGATTTGACACAGAAGCATACAACAGCTTTTACATAGTGTAGCTCCCAGACAGCCTTCTCAAAACAGTGAAGAGATTTACAATGACCAACACCTCTCCCTGCTTGGCCATAGCTTATATAGCACTACCTTTTTGTCTAACTGCACACAGATGAAAGCAATACATAATCAGATCTTGAAGTAATAGCCTAGCCTAAGCGTCAGCTAACCTGGCCAAGCAGCGAGAGGTGCCAAGACCGTGCACAATATATCACAAAAACCTCATGCAATGCTGTGATATAAACACAAACTAAGCAGAATATATACATTAATATAATTTATATTAAAATAAAAAGGCAGTTCAGAAGAGAAAATTATTTGGCAGGAATGTAGTTAATTTCTTACAGTGATACATTTAACTTCACAATTGTGTTGTTTTAATTATAAAGGAATGCCCATTTGTCTGCAGTACAGTACAGTTAATGTGAAATGCTAACGAACATTTTTGCTCCCCGGACCCACTTGGTGGCCTTTATCTGTATTGTTTTCTTCTAAAAACAAAACAAAATTAATTCCCTTGCTTTGGCATGGTACGGTACACCTAAGTGCAGCCCCTCCTCTTGATGAGCACTTTATCACGTAACCATCTGCGTGTCTATTATGTAGAATGAAATGTGTTCTGTGTGGTCTGTCTGTCTTACCTCTCATGGCTATGGGTATTGTTCTATCTACCACCACCCCTGAAACCAGTGGCCTGTTATCTAAAGGGGGGTAAACAGGTAAAGGCCATATCAGTTTAACCACTGGGATCTGAAATACACAAGCCAATTTTTTAACCATAAAATTCCCCGGAATTTCCCCTGAGGCCCCGGAATCTATTAAAGCCACAACAGGCATCTGACTGGGATGAAGCTCTCACTTCATCTACTGCGGTAGGTTTTAATTGTTACTGACTGAATTACATTTACTGGGCATTTGTTGGTGAAACTGATTTCGGCGTCAGGGTGTTCACCCACATTACCTTCTGAGTCATTCTTAAACACACTGCAAGGCATGAGATTTGATCAGTCCTGCAGGATGGCCCATTTCTGAAAATGTTTTTCGGTCTGGGATCCCCTCTTTAATCTTTTTTGGTTGGAGCCAGTAGAATGTCATCATGGTCTGATTTGCGGAAAGGCTGAGGCGGGACAAGTGCTTGGTCAAAGCATGTGATTTATCTTTGACCATCTCACCCATCTGAGGTGTTGCCGTTGTGATGAGGCTTAAAGGGGATTTGGACATGAAAAAAAGGAAGAGGAGAAAACTAAAGGTTTGTACTACACATAGCACTTTGATTAGTATCTCCTAAAAAGCTTTATTTTGGTATCTGTTCCCACATTGCAGCTTAAGGCTTATTTCTTGCTGAAACCCCAATGAAGTCCAGTTTCATGCAAAGCTTTTGATATGGTTGACCAGTGCACGATTGCTCTACTTTTAGCCATGGAACTCTGTGTTTAAATCATTTTTGACCTCTAGCTTCTCTCATAAGTCTCTTTTCTGTCTGAGCTCTGAGTGTTGAGGGAAGCCCTTTTTGGCAATTCTTGGGTAGTTTGATGCAGCTTTGATTAAAACATTTTGATATTATATATCTGACATTTTTCCTTATCTACAGTATGCATTGTATTTTATTATCTTTCTGCAGAATGTTGTTTGGTCTTAATGTTCCTTTAGAGTCAAAGCTTGACCTCATTTCAAACAGAATGAAATATCAATGTACCATTTCTGTCTGTTATTCAAATTAGGGAATTTGTCAGGGGTTTGTATAATTTAACAAGTCAGTGTTAGTATAGTTTATTTCCCATGTTGGTAAATTGGTAGAATATCAAGTTATTGTAGCTTTTTTTACTTTAAATCAGCATCAATTGTTGCCACTGTTCTATAGTCATTATAAGAACACATTCATGGATGAATGGCACTGTTTTTGAGTGAATGGGTGCCTTACAATAATATTTTTACTTGTGGACAGGGTATGTCATAGTGTGTTTATTTGGATTTCCTCCTTCTATATTTGTTTTGCATGCAGTGCATGTAGCAACTGATGTCATGTTGTTGTTGAGCCTCATTTAAACTCCACACAGACCTTGAATTTGAAAAATATCACCCAACTCAAGGTCTGTGAGTGCAGACTGTTTATGTGAATAGGTTTTCTTTCAGTTAACATCTATCCGTCAGGAAAAAAAACTTTGTGGTACTTAGACACAATTGACAATGGAGGCAAAAAGAGTGTGAGACTATGTTTTAGGTGGCTGTTCTGCTTGACTGGACCTGCTCAAGCACACTGGCACAGCCCTCCTACAGGCAGACAAGAGGAGGCAGGCAAATAAGTTTGTCTGTGAGATGGTAGCTACCTACTCTCTTACATCTTCTTTTAGCTAAGTAGAGCCATAAAGGATTCTTCGGTTTGTCCCCATAAGGGGAAACATTTTGGTGCTAATTAGAACTCCTTTCAGAGGGTGCTTTCTAGAACCCTCTATTTAGGGTTCTGCAAAGAACCCATATAAATGGTTCTAACTAGAACCCCCAAGTAAGGGTTCTGCCTAGAATCTTGTATGATAGGTATTACCAAGAACCATTACTTCCTAAAGGGTTCTACACAAAATCCTTTATGAAGGTTTTTTTCTAGAACTTGCTATAAAGGGTTCTATAAAGCACCCTTTTATCAGTTAATGGTTATTTCTAGAACCTTATGTGAAGAGTTCTACCATGAATCCTTTCATCCCTAACTGTACGTACACACCGCCACAGACTTGAGCTTCCAAAGATACCAGAACTCATTCATTTTCAATGGAAGCCAGCTTCTCTCAGCTGCCATGACCGGCTAAATCAGTCGGCGTCGTGTTTTGGGCGTTTTAAGCGTGTTGAGCGACCAGAGCGTCAATCAGAAAAGTTAAAGTTTGTTCAACTTTATGGTAATGAGCTATGACGCGGTTCAGCGGCTAACGACCAGCAACCAATCGAAATATAGACATCCTTTGATGACGGTCCTGGAGTGTGTCATGAACCAAACTCTCCGAATCCGACATCGACGTCTTCCGAAATACAATAAAGCAGCACCAAACACAACAACTTCCTGATCATCCATAATGATCCAGTGATACACATAGTTCAACTCTTATTGGAAATATGTTCCCTCGGTTCCCTAGATTTAAGCGGGAATGCAATTCATTTGCTCAGGATATATTTAAGGCTACGTATGCTAATCCTGCCCTATTTTTTACAGTCTGATCATACCACGTCAGAGCGGCCAAAGCGCCCAAAGCGTCTAAAGCTTCCCCGTACTTTTTTGACAAGCGTCCTTGACAGGGCGTCCAGAGCTTCTTTGGAAGCTCAAGTCTGTGGCGGTGTGTACGTACAGTAAAAGTTCTTCCTACACTCTATGCACAATTATTAGGCTTATAAGTTATATTTTTGAGGATTAATTTTATCATTGAATATCTACAGTGTTCTCGGCCAATCCAAAATGTAAATACAACTCAAACGTGAATAGTTAAAGTAAAAGTGAGGTCTTGGCATATCTGTGTGTGCACAATCATTGGGCAACTATTAGTGTGCAGAATAATTTTGCAACTAAATGAAAAACGAAAAGTTTCCCATCTTACTTGTTGATTTTCATCTGTTAAAGTGAGAACAACAAACAAACAACTCAAAATTTACAAATAAACATTTCTGACATTTCAAAACAAATCAATATAGCCACCCTTTTCAATAACAGTCATAAGCCTTCCATTCATGGAGTCTGTCAGTTTCTTGATCTGTTGACGAACAACCTTTTGTGCAGCAGCAACCACAACCTCCCAGACACTGTTCAGAGAGGTGTAATGTTTTCCTTCACCGTAAATCAACTGTTTAAGGGACCACAAGTTCTCAACAGGGTTTAGGTCAGGTGATGAAGAAGGCCATGTCATTATTCTTTCATCTTTAAGGCCTTTACTGGCTAGCCACGCAGTGGAGTACCTCGATGCATGCAATGTATTGTCCTGAATAAAAATCCTGGTCTTCTTGAAAAATGCAGACTTTTTCCTGTTCCACTGCTTGAAGAAGGTGTTTTCTAAAAACTGTAATTAGGTTTGGGAGTTTGAGTCCATCTTCAACCCAAAAAGGTCCAACTAGCTCATCTTTAATAATACCAGCCCATACCAGTACCCTACCAGACCCCCTGCCTGTGACAGGGCTCCCAGCCAGCCTGCCCATGTCTGGGCTCCCAGCCATCCTGCCCGTGACAGGGCTCCCAGCCATCCTGCCCGTGACAGGGCTCCCAGCCACCCTGCCTGTGTCAGGGCTCCCAGCCACCCTGCCACCTGGGCCCACAGACCTGCTTGTCCCCGGGGTGCCTGAACTGCATGTCCCGAGCCCCCTTGAACTGCCTGTCCCAGGGGCCTCAGCCCCAGTATCTCTGCCTAGCCTGCTTAGACCACCGGCGGAACCACCGCCATGGAAGGTATTGGGGGTGCTAACATGTACTCTGGGGGGGAGATTGTGCTGCCTGCCCTTCCTTTCTGTCGTTTGGGTTTTCTTTAGCCTCGTTGGGGTCGCCGAGGACTTGGGGGGGATTCTGTAACAGGAGTCCCAGCGTGGGACTCCTGCTCCATATGAACTGAGACATGGAATCCTCTCTATAGTGCTTAGTTCTTTTGGTTTATCTCTTGGTCAGTTATTTCATTGTTCATTCTGTTTTGGTTCCTTGTTTCATTTCTATGCATTGCAGGGTGGTTGTGTTATCTCATGTACTGTTCCTTTAAGAGTCACAACACCTCACGTTAGCTTGAGAATATTTTACGTCGTCTTCAGTGGTAATGGGGTTATTACGATCAGCCGTGTGCATTTATCCTCTTGGTCTCAAGTATTTAAAGAGCTGCTTAGGTAACGTGAGGTGTTGGAGCATTGTGGGTATTACTCTCCTTCACGTTGTGGCTTCGTATGGTTATAGTTCTCCTTCATGCCAAGTGATAAAGGTACTGATTGCATACTTTTGTTAATGTTCTGTTTATTCTGGATCTGTCTGTCTAACGTTTAGTTTTCCAGCATCTGTGTCGCTGTTAAGAACACAAGGTTTAATTTAGGTATGTTGTTGTAATATTGCCATGTAACAGAACACCCTGTATGCTATCCTGTGCCGTACTCGGCGCCACTGCAATAAATACAAAGATGTATTATTCCACATCACCTGTCTCAGATCTCTCTCCCTCACTCCACACCATGCAACGTGACAGTTGCTTTGCATTTGTATGTGAATAATTTATCATAAATCTGTCATTTCCAACAGAGATAGACATTTTTTACACTGGTAATGTCTTGAATATATATATTTGTATACATTTAATGCAGCCTTGGTGAAAGAAAGTATACATTTTTGTCAAAACCTGAACATTTCTGGGTACCCCAACCTTTTGGACACAAGGGGATGTATAAAATATATTTGTTATGCTCTAAAACCAGCCTCATATGAGGTTTTATGGAAGTCAATGATTTAGAGTAAGGCAGTATAAATTGCAATTAGTTAGGGAGCTGTTACAAGTGTAGGGATGTTGAGGGAGAGAGACCCGGAATGTAGATAGTGGATAATGATTCTTTAATACTGTTTGTCACAGAATCCAAGGCACACACCGAGTGGGTTGCAGGATACACAAACTAGTGAGCCGCACACACATTTCGGACACACTTTTCACAACCCTCACGCAGGGTTGCAGGGTACACAGGAATAGCATAATACTCATACCTTTCGTCTAGTCGGACTCACTTGTCACAACACTCACACCTGGCTCTTGGACTAACTGCAAACGTACACTAAACAAACAACATCCCAATACTGACATCGACAAGTGACTTTATATTAATGAACCACGTCCTCCTCTCCTCCTACCTGGGCTTATATAGGGACCGACTCACCAGCTGGACCTACTCTGTTAATCAGGCACAATCAGTCCCCATCAGTACCACGTGGAAGAGAGGAAGGTGCTACACAGCACACACTTAACAACCAACAGAAACACCATGCCTAAGCACTGAATAGAAACTATACAAGACTGAAACCCAAATATACTTGTAAAGAGTTAGTTTCTGACTCTGGGACTCCTGTTACAGAATCCCCCCCCAAGGCCTTGGCGACCCCAACGAGGCTAAACAAAAACCCAAAAGAGAGGGGAAGGGAGGGCGGGCATCACAAAATCTCCCCCAAGTACCCGATAGCGCCCCTCAACACCGTCCATGGCGGTGGTTCCGCCGGCGGGCGAGGCAGCCAGGGCAGCGTCCCTAACCCTGCTACTGATGACCCCCATAGCTTTGGGGCAGACCCCGGCGGCTTGGCAGACCCTGGCGGCGTGGCAGCCCCGGCAGACCCTCGGTGCTCGGTGGTGGCGGCAGGAGACCCCCTAGGCCCAGCCATCACCTGCTCGACTAACTCCCCCAGCCATCCCGAGGGAGGTAGGAGCGGTTCCTCCAGCGGAGCCAGCTGAGGAGGGGTCCACCGCGGGGCTGGCTGAGGCGGGAGCTGCCGCGGAGCTGGCTGAGGTGGGCCCTGCCGGGAAGCTGGCTTAGTTGGAGCCTGATAATGGTGGTTGGTGGAGGACCCTGGCAGCATACAGCCCGGCTTCAGAAACCGTCCACCAGCTGCAAGGGCTTCTGCCCTCAGGCTTAACATTCTCAGCCCGGCTCTTAGGTGTGACAGCTCCGTGTCCACCTCCCGCCACATGGCCCGTGCCGCTCTGATGGCCGCTTCCTCCGCGGCACAGCTCCCCCCCAAAAATTCCTTGCCGGAATTTAGGCTGCCTTCAGAAAGAGCTGGATGAGGGCTCAGCTGCGCTCCTCCTGTGATGTTATTGCAGAAAAGAGCGCAGTCTGTAGCCTGATGTCCCGGTCTCTCATCAGGTCGGCGGTTCATTCTGTCACAAGTGTAGGGTTGTTGAGGGAGAGACCCAAAGTGTAGATAGTGGATAATGATTCTTTAATACTTTTTGTCACAGAATCCAAGGCACACACCGAGTGTGTTGCAGGGTACACAAACTAGCGAGGCGCACACACATTACGTCTACTCAGACACACTTTTCACAACCCTCACACAGGGTTGCAGGGTACACAGGAATAGCATAATACTCATCTGTTTCATCTAGTCGGACTCACTTATCACAAGAGATGTATAAAGTACTAGAGACCCAGACTTGAGTAAAAGTAGAAGTGCTTTATCAAAAAAGTAACTTTTTTTCTCCATTCCCTTCTTAACCGTGTATTTAGCAGTCTTAAAGCAGTCATATTGAGGAAGTTCGAAATCTTTGGTTGGCTGTTGTGATAAGTGCATTATATATTATATTTTTTATATTTATATTTGTAACCTTGATAAGTTTCTTTAAATTTGAAAGTTAATTTTTGAAGCCCATTATTTTGCAATCTTTCGGGAGGCAGAGTAAGCACTTCAATCTGTATGAATTGTCTTTCATTCCCAAAAATAAAACATGGACTCTAAGTAGGGCCAGGGGTGGACACCTTCCTCACGATCATTCAGTTGGAGGTTTTGTTGTTGTTCTTGGTTGTTCCATCTCAAAATATACTAAAAGCTCAAGTGTTCTCAACTGAGGCAGGCAGCAGAGCGATAAGTGGGAGCACGGATGGCCTACTTGATTTGCTCAATGATGAGCCAGCTTCATCAATCCTGGGGCCTCATTTATAAATGTGGCAAAAGAAGACGTACACAGCTCTCTACGCAATAGTTGGGATTTATAAAAAGCAAACTTGATGGGAAAATGTGCGGTCCTTCACGGCAACTCTGACCCATGCGTACGCACAAAAACGGGTGAAATGAGAAATGGCGACACCGCCAGCAGATGGTTGAAACACGTAGACTACAGTAGATCTGTCTGAAACTACAGAGTGTTGTGTAAACGAAATCGAAATACTGCCTCTCATTAATAATATGAAGATGTCACAAAGCCATGCTTACAATTAACAGCATGCAGAGTAAAACAAAGAAAATAAAACAAGATTGTAACGTTAATGCAATGAAGCACATATTGCACATATTTGGAAAAAGAACACTCAAATATAGGCTATTATGTAATTATATTGGCATGTTATGTAATTCTTACTCATAAATAATACGGTAAACAGAACAAAATCATGTTTAAAACTGATATTCTTGTCGATGTCTCTGTCTGGCGGTGCAGATAGATCTATCTATAATCTATATAAATAAATAATAATAAATAAATATTATCTATAATAAATAGATGATAGATAGATGGTCTTTAATGTCCATTGGGGAATATTGTTTTCATAGTATAAATGTCGTAATCCGATACAGAAACATAGTGTTCATTTATATGCATTTAGTTCGTTTTTTATGTGTTCCAACTTGACGCAAGGTGCATGAAATTCCATTTGTGCAGAACTATTTTCCATTTACAATTAGATTAATACTGACATCGGTATATTATCAGATACAATCAAATGGATGGTTATAAAAAGCCATGCCATCACAATGCGTAATGACACATAATAGCTGATATTGTACTGTTAGAGGATAATAATAATAATTAGCCTAAAAATGCATATTATTTATTGCCGCCTTTCATAACAGTCATAACAGGATTTCTGGCGACTGGCACTTTCCAGATGTAATTGGCTGAGTTTTGCCAGGCGTGTTAGTTGGTTTAATAGGCTTGTCGCATAATTACATGAAGTTTCCGTACACAGCGGTGAACAGGCAAACAAAAAAGCACAATTTGCAGTCAGGTTTCCCAAATGTAATAGGAGCTATTGACTGCACTCATGTTGCCATAAGGACACCAAATGAGAATGCTTTCATTAATCAAAAGCAATTTCATTCCACCAACGTCCAAATAATTTGTGATGCAGACATGTTGCTGTAATGTAACCAATTTTCCCCCAACCGTGGCAGACACACTTTCGCGATGAAGCGCTATAGACGCTTTTCGACATTGACTGATATTTGACCAATTTTTTTTATTCGGACACGGCATTCACAGCGTCTGCAACCTTTTGCCACACCAACACATTTTCACCATTCGTAATAGGCACACTGTGCCCTTCAAACAACATTTTCCTCCTCATTTCCACCTCACCAACAATATTTTCTACTTGACATTGAGTTTGCCATGATTTCTCAATCAATGAATATACATTTTGGGGCGTTTCACTGACTATTTATGGCCAATTATGGGCGTGACATGTAGCCACAAAAGCTGCGCCACGTATTAGACTTGATTGTGATTTATAAAGGGAAAACGGCGTAGAACGTGCATGCGCACAGTTTTATAAATCTGAATATTTCTTTGCGTACGCACATCCTATATTTCGTCCGTACGCCACTTCTGACGCAAATCCACTGCAAAGTTTTATAAATGAGGCCCCTGGTGACAGAGCCATATACAGCTCTGGCAGTGATAATGTGGGTTGAATACTTTGTAACATTTTAATAATTGTAACGGGTAACAATGCAGCACATAACAAATGTAGTAAAAGTATTAAACTCATCGAAAATATGAACTGAAGTAAAGGTAGAAGTAGGAGTAAAAAAGAATACTCCAGTAGAGTACAGATACAGCCTTTTAGTACTTAAGTACAGTAGTGAAGTAGTTCTTCGTTACTATACATCTCTGCTTGTCACAACACTCGTACCTGGCTCTTGGACTATGGTGTAAGATCACTGCCAATAAGACGTATGCACAACTTGAAGCATTCATACTCGTATTTTTAAACATTTGTGCATAGATTTTTATGTTTTTATGTGAGTGTGACTCTAGAAACTATGAATGTAAACCATCATGAGTACAACTCTGATTTCTACGACTACGAATGCTTCACTATGAACACAATTCAAGTTTGTGGATACGAGTGAAAAACTGTTGAAGATTATGTCACTACCATCCCAGGGCAGGTAATCGAACCTCAACTCCATCTAACTATCGTCAAAGGTGAAAGGTGACTAACAGACCTAAAGCAGCTAGCCTAGGCTCACCATCACAGGTAAAGTAAATAATGCGTTTATTCAACATTTTTATATGATTTTACTATTTTGATAGCACTTTATAATGATGTACATTTCTGCAACTCATAGACGTTATTGCTTTAGCTTGCAGCCAAACAATATTTACTCGCTGTTAACTTAAGTCCTATATGACGTTAGCGTTGATGAAGGGCTCTGTGTAAGTAAGTTTATAGGCCTAATTAGTGATGTTAGAACTTGACCTGTAAGATATGCAATAACGTTACCTGAAATAAACTTAACTTATATCATACGTTTTGAAATGTCGACCAGAGCAGTAATGACAACTGAGCCAGACAAAGTAATTGCTTTAGCTTGCAAACATTATGATAACGTTATCTTATGCCTATTACTAATGGTATTAGTTTGCCAAACATATTTCAGTTGTAATATTTTGAATGTCTATCTAGCCTAACGTTACATAATGTTGAATTGTGTCGGATTAGTTTTTTAATTTAGTTTAACTGTTATTTTACCAGGCAAGTTGACTGAGAACACTTTCTCATTTGCCTGGGAGAAGGGATGGAGAGGGGAATGAATGAGCCAATTGAGATATAGGGATGATTAGGTTGCCATGACGGTATGAACGGCCAGATTGAAAATTTGTCCAGGACACAGGGGTTAACACCCCTACTCTTACAAATAGTGCCATGGGATCTTTAGTGACCAGAGAGAGGCAGGACACCCATTTTAACGTATCATCCGAAAGACTGCAACCTACGCAGGGCAGATGTCCTCATCACTGCCCTGGGGCATTGGGAATGATAAGTTAACGGTACCATATATTGCATCTAATATGTATTTTGGCATTTACAGGGACCACTGGCTACTCAGCTTCTGCAGTGTCTGGAATCAAGGATCACTAACAGGGGCGCTGTAAAGGGGGGGTAAAGGATGACGATTCTCGGGGCCCATGACTAAGAGGGGGCCCAGAGAAGCCCTGTCTCAGCTGTGTTGGGGGCCCTGTCAAGATTCTTTTCATGGGGCCCAAAATCCTTAGCAGCGCCCCTGATCACTAACACATTAAGTCAACCATACTTTAATATGGACTACTTCCAGTGTGTTGTAGATCAGTAAGACTTTATTCAGACATCTGCATCTACCATTTTAAACACCCCAGCTGAAATTGTGGAGTGTCATATCCCTTCAAAGAATGATCCACACAGCTCTTTCCCAAGAGTCCCTGTGTTTTTATTAGAGGACGCGGCTGACCAAAATTGTGTTTTTCTGAGGAGCTGCTGTCCCAGCTAATTGACATGCCCTTACCAGTGTCTTGTATCGCCAACCTGCTGGGTGTCAGCCAAATAACAACATTCTGGTGTATGAGTGAACTCTGGTTGTCCACGAGACTTACATACAGCAGTTTATCTGACAGTGAACTGGATGATGCTGTCCTCTCCATAAAAAAACAATATAGGATTGGCCAATAAGGCCTCCTTTACTCATTCTGCCAAAACACCCTGGTAAAACTGACCATCCTACCAATCATAGATTTCAGTGATGTCATTTACAGAATTGTCTCAAATTCCCTCCTTAGGAAATGAGATGTAGTCTACTGCAGCACTATCCATTTTGTCACCAACATCTAATTTTACTCTCCTCCTATATTTGCACCTTGTCTTTGAACATTTATGCCTCCGTGTATTTGTCACACCCCATGGTATATCTGCACTCATCTGCAGTTATTTGGACTGTTATTTCTACAGGTATGCTCAAGTGTTACTTATTTAATTGTAATTGCCCTGTAATTGTTATTGCCCTGCGACTTCTGCGTACACTGATCTATCTTCTAATTACACCTCAAATGCAAAAAATGTATATACAATTCCTAACATCTACTCTGAATAACCTGCATTTTTTTGTACTTGTGTATTTCATGTAACTCTGATGTCTTGCACCATTAAACTTCCTCTTGGCCAGGTCACCATTGCAAACGAGAAACTCTTCTCAATCAGCCAACCTGGTTAAATGAAGGTGAAATAAAAAATTAAGTGCAGCAAGGTTCTTTATTTTCATCTCTAAGTATTTAATAGTCAGTGAGAAAATCTTTGTGTAAATGTTCATAATTTCATTACATTATGTATTAGCTCATTACAGTTTTGACTCACCCCTAATAAAAAGCTCATAGGTTTGTAGTCTCATATTCCAACCAATTGATCAGATTTACTATAAACTCTACTGTACAATATTTTTTCACAAAGTGCTTATACAGCTATTTGACCCAAAGTGTAATGAGAAACTACCTTAGTGTATCTAGTGAATCCTAGAGGGTGTCCACACCCAATGGGGTGTAGATGGGCAAAGCTGGGCTGTGCCCTGAGTTATTGCAGAATCTAGATCAACACAAGTAGGTGGACTTGAACAGGTTAAACTGATGTTTCTTATTCCAAGGGTTCTGGTCCTCCGAGAATCAACAGGAGAACAGAAACATTAGAATGAGCATGACTTAGATTAAATACCTCAATATTTTATGAGCATATGAGACCTGAGGATTTTTGTCACTGAACCCAAAGTGGGGTTGACATTTGGTCTTATACCTTTATGTTCTAGACAATATGAAATTATGGTTCCATATTCCATCAACACGTTATTAAATCTAATTCAAAGCAACTCAATAAAACAACAAACCTGCTTTTGTACATTTATTTTATGTTCTGATATCAGGGATGTGTTCACTGTAGGCAGGTAAACATTCACATTTGGTTCTGATGACAAGGATCCATTCAGGTCATGTCCTGGCTGGAGGGGGGTTGGATAAGAATGCAGACTTCTGGGGAGATAGCAACAATCAATCTGGTTAACTCCACTACATAGAAGGGGCCATCTGGACCTAGGAAGGACATGATGAGCAACATGTATTAGTTTTTAAAGGTGTGACATAGCTGCCAGGGTTTTAGCAAACATCCTAGTGCCCTCATCCCCAAATCTGAACCTCGAAGCCAGTTCCACTCCATTTTTTCATTGCAACACATTAACCTGTGATTTATTTAAACCTGGAACACCAGGTGAATGCAATTAATGAAAAGAAAAAAAACAGGATCTGGAACTTGTAGGGCATGATTTCAATACCTCTGTCCTAGTGTTTACAGTGCTGGGAGAGTAACCAAAATGTAGCTGAAAATGTGCTCCATCTAGATCAAATAGTGTTTGTGCCCTTGTGCAAGGCACTTAACCCTAATTGCTCCTGTAGGTTGCTCAGGATCTAGTAAATTGCTCAAATGTGAAGGCAAATTTACATTTGGCTACATTGAAGTAGAGTACTAGATTAGCATGTTCTGTATATCTACAACATTTTGGCTTTACACATCTCTCACATTACCTCATCTGTCATGCTAAGGGTAATCTCCAGCACTGAATGTGTTTGAGACCTTCTCCTGTTTTCAGGGTCCTGCTCTGCTGGATTTCCTAAGATTTCCAGCTGTCATCTCCTGCCACGAAGAAACGCAAAGACACACACATCAGTGTTGGGTAGTAGTAGGAATGCCAGACATAGGTGTTACCAATACACTCAGATGTAATTTAAAATGCTGATGCTCTGCAATGGACTCAGCATCATTCTGTTTCCTTGTTAGCCTTGTCCTCTTAGCCAGCCTATATGGAGAAGACACCGTAACCCAGATCACTTTATTTTGCAATTAATACATTCCACTTGAAATCTTGGGCCTAGTAACCTTTTAGCATTGCTTCAATATGGCAAACTCATATCAAACACAACAGTGCACCACAGCATCCCCAACAACACAAATGCAAACACCCATATTCAATTTAACTATTAGAAATGATCATCAAAAAATCATCAAAAACATGTTAACTTGTATATACTTTTACCTGTCTTTATCACCATTACACAAATGTTTGTTGACTAGATTTCAAACAAGCCACTCGTAGAGCTAGTTAACATTGAAGGTTGGTTATTCACACAGCTAGTTATAAAGTAGTTAACTAGCTAGACGTAGCACGCTAGTTAAACACACAAAGCACTCCATCAATGCTAACGTTGTCTAACACCAGAGTTCACAGCAAGTACATTTCGTTAGGCTGCAAGCTAAAGCAATAACGTCTATGAGTTGCAGAAATGTACATCATTTTATAAAGACTTGGTAGCGTTTAGGGTTATAATATTTTTGTAGCTACAAAATGGATTTGCATATGGTTGGAAAATTCCGTAAGGTTCCACAGTTAGGGCAGCGGATAATTAGATATTTGACAGCGGCATCTCAGAATCGGTGTCTAGGTCTCGGCTGCTCGTGGTTTCAAGATTAAATGACCATTTTCATTATTTTAAGTGTGGGATGTTTAATAGAAATAGGCATAGCAAAGGTAGAGACCAGCCAAGCTATGACAAAAAATGTATATCAAACATCGACATTTAATCTCACGATGCCTATCAGTGAATGACGCACTGCCATCATCTCCATATTGTGCACTATCAGTGTTTTGCTTGCCCGAGATTTTTGTCGCCTTTTTGTTATAGCCAAAGATAATTAATTGTGTGATTTTTTGCACCCACCCAGAAAACTCATGCTTGGAGTACCTGTCCTCACCAGCATGAGATTCTGGACTTTCTTTTCATTTATCACGCCATGGAAAGTCAACCCTGACTGTTTTACCTGGTGCTCAAAACTACATCAAGAGCCTGTGATTAACCAAGACCGTGACTCCTGAGAACTGATGTTCCAATCATAGACTGTTATTTTACAAGCCATATGTTGCCAGACAACCATAGTAATCTATGTAGAGAAATACATTTTTGATTTAACAGTATCTTGAGATTCAGCACAGCAAATGTATGATTTGGTCTCATTTCCCACTACTAACTGATGAAATAAATATATATTTTATAGCTCCATTAAATTAATATTTCTGTATATTTCTTCTAACAACTAACAATGTACATCTCAATATTGTTTTAAAAAAGGTTAGAAAATGTGTACACAAATGTAAAAAAATAATTCGAATTTCTTTATTGAAATTAGTTAATGAAAAGTAGCAGACATTTTTTTGGAATGTTTACCTATGTTGATCTCTATTCATTTAATCCAAATGTATTTCCGGAAAAGAATCATGCTCAATAATATATCGGATTTGTGATTAACATGTAGATTATGCTACCATACCATTTGTGCCTACATTTACG
>JACXGM010025086.1:0-15454 GCA_016801145.1 Umbra pygmaea | reverse complement strand
TCAACAATTCACATGGTTATACCATGAACACCGCTCACACTATAGAATTTGCGTACACGAAGTCAGACCAGACGTGAGATTTTATCGCAGCCTACGATCACGTTCAAATTGATAAATCCCTTGCTTTTCGTAGGAATCACCGTACGCCCGTCGTACGCCTGTTTTAGGTCGTACGCACGTTTCATAAATGAGGGCCAATCTGTTGAAGTTCAAACCAAGCATCAGAATGCCAAAGAAAGGTGATTTAAGTGATGTAGAACATGACTCATGAACGTCTTGTGCCGCTGTAGCCAATCTGCTTCAAGGCTCAACGTGTTGTGCATTCAAAGATGCTTTTCTGCATGTCTTGGATGTAATTAGGTTTTTTTGAGTTACTGTTTCCTTTACTGTTGCTATAGAGTACCATTACTTTCAACTTTTGGTTTGTTTCTAGTGTGGCATTCTGAATGTGACAATGAGTTGTTTTAGGAACCATTGGCCATAAAAAAATCATTTTTTGGGATGCTTTACTAGAAAAGTTACATTGATGAAGGGCGGCATTAGTTGCACTAGATGTGCTTAAGCTGGAACAGATGAAATACCTAAGATGGCAAAGGCACTGCATGTTCCAATAGACACTGATGGAACCATAGTTCGCTAGATCAAAGTTAAGGGAATGGTGGTTGCACTATGTGGACATGGCAGAAAAAAGAAGTGGTCAACTGCTGCAACCAGATTGTGAAAATTGCACAAGTGACTGCTGCAAGCACAGTGACTATGGTAGCCTATAGAAGTCTATGGTAGCCTATAGAACCACTTGCGGGAAAGTTATGAAATTTGGCACACAGATAGAGGACAGTCTGAAATGTCACCATAGCAAATTTGGAGTCTCTAACTCAATCCCACTAGCGCCACCAACTGTCCAAAGTTTCACTCCATCCATCCATCTTCGTCTGCTTATCCGGGGTCGGGCCGCGGGGGCAGCAGCTCCAGCAGGGGACCCAAACTTTCTTTTCCCAAGCCACATTAACCAGCTCCGACTGTGGGTTCCCGAGGCGTTCACAGGCCAGGATGGAGATATAATCCCGCCTCCTCCCAGCTCCTCCCAACTTGGAACACCTCGCTAGGGAGGCACCCAGGGGGCATCCTTACCAGATGCCCAAACCACCTCAACTGGCTCCTTTCGACGCAAAGGAGCAGCGGCTCTACTCTGAGATCCTCCCAGATGAATGAGCTTCACACCCTATCTCTAAAGCTGGATCACATCAGGCACGGCAAAGTGGTTGCATTGCGGCAGAAGTCCATTAATTTCAATAGCAAACAATGCGCACCGCTGCGGCCAATCTACCGGATCCGGCAAAATGTGGTTGCGGTGCGGCAGGTGTCGCAAGTGTTGACATTATTCAATTTGTGCGGTGCTTTGCCATACGGCACCAGAACCGGAAGTTGATTTACCACAGAGGAAGAGCTAATATGTCGCTTTCATCTATGGGTTTATAGGATTGCAAGAAAAGCTTTCACAGCTCAGTCGATAGTTTTTGTATTGTCAATGAATACTATACTGAAAAAGCTCCTGCCAGTCGCCTTGCTCGTAGATGCGGAAGATTCATTACGATGTTGATTGCAGTGTACACGTGTGTCTGCATTACGATGATGTACAATTATTTTTTTGCCGGGCCTGGTGTGAATCCATCTTAAGGGAGATGCGCCAGCCACCCTCTGGAGGAAACCCATTTTGGCCACTTGTACACTGGATACTTCTTTCGGTCATGTTTCACCCAGTTTCACTCATGTTTATGCTAATAACTTTTAACAATAAGGGCTAGAAACAAAATTATTTTTCATCCTATTCACTAGCTCAAGAAAATTTGACTCATTTAACGTCATTTTCCGTCACAAAAGGTTTTCCGCCATTTTGAATTTTATTAAAAAAAAAACTTTTTCACCATATTTGAAACAATTATGTATGGGCTCATTCTGAGAACATGTACAAAATATTTTTTGGCCCTCTTGTTGGCGCTATAATAGAAATAAACATGACATTGCCATTGACTTTAATACAATATTGTGAAATAAAATGTTATACTTTATGAAAACATTAGCGTATTGTTACAAAACTCTGTATGTGTCGATAGACAAAACAGTTTTCATATATCGCCAGAGCAAAGTTAAGACATAATGCCAAAATGACTGTTCAGGTTTTACCTCTGCAAGGGCTTGACATATTTGACACCAAAATCCATGTGTGTCATTTTCCCCTCACTCTGACCACACCAGATCAAATTAGTAACTGCACCACCTATTGGTCAAAAGTGACAACCCATTAAATCATATTATTAGTGACTGCTTATGATTTTTTCACCCATTTCATTTCCCTACATTCATATTTAAATGTATTTAATTACTTCATGCTGCAGTTAGCCTGACACTCCCAGCTAGGTTGGCATGTCTTATCCTTACTATTATTCTTCCCGCCTCTAAAAGTCATGCTACAGCCTAAACCATACATGGTCAGCGGGTGCCATTTTCAGGAATGGTCTAGATCCCTGCAAGGACCATGGACAAAAACAATTCAGCTACTTCCACCACTAGGTGGCGCTACAGCAGAAAACCGTGTTTGGTCTTCACTCCCAAAACATACATAGCACCTTAAAAATAAGTATATCCACGCGTTCCCTGAATTCGGCTGAATCTTCTGATATAGGCCAAGCCCATTTCCACCTATACGTTTAGACGTGAAAAATTGCAATTTATTGTAAATCTAATTTTTTGAACTTCTCCTAGACCGTGCGACCGATCTACATGAAACTCGGTACATAGGATCTCCAGACCGACCTGAAAAAAGAATTATTTATTGGATAAAAATTGCGCAAATTACGCACAAACAAATTTGTTTAGCAAGCTACGAAAACATAAACTGTGTCATATCTTGGCCAAAATAAATGCTATCATTGCAAAACTTTAGATTCTTGTTTTCCATGACACTCTGAGGCTCCCCAACACATTTTATGAAAATTCCTTACTTGGAGACACTACAAGTACAAAAAGTTAATATCTCATGAACGGCTCATCCGACTTCTACGAAATTAGGGGAACGGCCACTCCTGAGGCCACCCTTACAGTGGGTAGGACTGGGCGATATGGCCAAAAAATGATATCACAATATAAAATAGATATTTTTTCGATACGATATGTCTGACGATATATTGAAATATATGTAGGACCTGCTGTGACTTGATTAAATCAAAGTGTATAGTCTGCTGTATAAACAAATCAAAAACAATACATACACAAAATATGGATTGACCTTGTCATATTTCTGTTTAGAAGTTTCAGGTTAGTGCTGGCACTATAGACTCATTTTCTAACGACTAATCTTTTGACAAATTTTTTGATTAGTTGACTAATCTAAACGACTAATTTTTAAAAATCCAGTGTTTGTGTTTTCGTTGTGTCCATTTTATTTTTAACTCAACTGAATGGCAAAAACATTAAATGTCACCTGTGCCATAAATAATATACATTTTACGAAATAAAAATTACTAAGTGGGATGTTTTCCACATTCCAAAAATATATTGCAAAAAGTTGCAAAGCTCATAAAGTAAACTGTTCAAAAACATTATGTATTAATCTAAGCACAAGTATCTGCATTTCCATTAGGCTATACCATATTAGTCCGAGTCTGGACTAGCCTACAACGCTTCGCTTAGCTCCCCCCGCTTAGCTCTGCCTAATAATGAATTGCGCTGAAAGCAGGCAGGCACAAAGCTATGCTGGTGCATTTACACTTGCGTGCACGACAGGGTTTAAACATTACTGCCAAAGTCTAAGTAGCCTGTTTAATATCCAAAGACAGTGTACTTCTAATAAACAGTACAGACTAGCATGCTGTTTCATTAATAATCATATACTTAACGTTGCATTTTTCTTTACTGTGATCGCTTTTAAATGGGATAATGCTTCCCTGCAATATGAGGTGATTTGTTGCACACAGAATCACAGCCTAAAATGCACAGAGCCACGCATGCATATTATTGAAAAACACTGTAGAATCACAACTCCATTTTCCTCAAAGCAATTCTCCAGTAGAGTTGAAACGGCAAAATTCGAAATGGGTGTTCTCATTGCTGTTTTCATGTAGCCTAATATTTGTAAAAAATTATATTACAATCCTCAAGGAAATGCGCACAGTTAAGTACAGGAACTAACGAAGGATGCAAGTTATTAGGCTAGTCGCTGCATACTGTATCTGTAGAAAACGGCATGAGGAACGCCCCATAAAAAGCCTCTGAAAGCCACCTTCAGGAAGGAAAGACAAATCAAATGTCAATAGTTTGTAATACTTTTACTTCTACCGATTCTAATAAAACAATCAAATACCTTAACAGGATATTATATTAGGTCATCCCTGTTTGGAGAAAGTACTTAAAACAGACATTCTAATCTTACACAAAACGTTTGCAATGCTTAGTGCAAATGTGAACTGAACACAAACATGTGACTTCGCTGACTTCCTTTCACAAACGTGTTTCTTTCATTTTAGCTAATTAGGGAAGGAGACGTAAACTATTGACATTTGTAACAAATATTACAGATATGTTAGATGTTTCTTTGTTTAAGACAAAACCAGCTGTTATGGCGATATGTCGATATGGGAAATTCTTCTCAATATTATTTTCAAAAATTCGATAACGATAAATATTGAATTATCGCCCAGCCCTATACAGTAGTAATTGGATATTTAGGATAGAATAGAGCCCAAGCTGAATTAGGCTAGGAATGTTGTAATGATTGAGAAGAAAAGCCAAATGTGTGTGAAATATATTTAATCCATTATGATAAAGAATATTCTTATATGGGAAATATGAATTGTATTATGTTATAATGAAATTATAGAAAAATAGTAGTAATAGAAGTACTCATTTTGTGAAAATAGTAATTGTGTGTTTTACAAAATAATTGAAATATTTTAGAAATAAATCACCATATGCTTATTGAAGTGATAATTGTTAGGTACTACAAGGGAAATGCAAATTGTCTTAGTTAGACAAATTAATATAAATGTGTAATATTGAGAAGATGTATTACTGATTGAGAGAATGTTACCCAACAATGCATTTGCTTGTCTGAATAAGGAGCTAGGAGCAGGTGTTGTCAGTCTGCTCTCCAACTTGCAAATGAAAGCAGATGTGACTCTGACCCCTGTCAGGGGTATTGATTAAGTCCTTACAGCCAATTGTCACAAAAAATTGGATCAAGATTTTAGGCTATTTAAGGCCAGTGCTTGGCCATTAGACAGGAGAAAGAGCCAGCCATGGTGAAATGCTGCCAGATTTAATTATGCTGCTCAGCAGTTGACATGAGATCTGGGTAGAACTGCAAACCCCAAATCTGAAGAACATCAGGCAAGTGTAGAGAATTACAATTTAAAATGTGAGTAATTCAATCACGAGAGTCAAGAATAAAGTGTCGGTCTGAAAACCAAAGCTTTTCGTTAAAAATGATAGACAACATTTGAAGACTCGTCAGATGTAAAGATTATAATTGAGCTGGTGATTAAATCAAATCATGTGATTCAAGTATAAATGTTTGGTCTGAAAACCAAAGCTTTCCATAAAAAAACTGCCTCTGACTCTGAAGCTGGCAGCCCAAGGCATTTGACTCACAACAGTTCTTGGCAGATTTTTGGGTAAAGCGTTTTTGTTCTTAGACCGACCTGTTCTTAAACTAAAATATTAACTATAATATTAAATTAATTGTTAATATGTGTCACTACGCTTTGGTAAACTATCACTTGCAGTAAACAATAACTTCACTATATCTTTTGTTTTTTTTCCAATTAAATTTGTTCAGTGCACACAAACACACACAAACAAACTTTTGTGCAACTGGAACATGGTATCTGTAGCCAAGAAGAGTAACACAGTAATGTCACGCTGTCCCAGAGTGGGATGGGGAGGCTATGGACTGAGACATGGACTCATGTAGATATATATGCATTTATGCCATTTTGTTCAGTTTGTGTAGGTGTATTATGTTAAATTATTGCCTGTGCATTGCACTGTTGGTTTATGTTGAATGAAAGTGTATTATGTATATGTGTGTATGGCACATAAGCACCACCCTCTGGGCTAATTATTATTTTTTATTTAACCTTTATTTAACCAGGTAAGTTGACTAAGAACAATTTCTTATTTACAGCAACGACCTGGGAGCAATTAGGGTAAAGTGGGCTCCAGCAGAAGGCAAGTCTTGATATGATTGAAATAGTTTGAGCTGGTTAGATTTAATTGCCAATTACTATCAGCTGCTCAGCCAGCCATTAGGAGTGAGTGAAAGATGTTTGCACTGTAGATATTTAACGTGTTACTACATATTTCTCAAGTTCATACATAGCTACAATTGTAACAGCTTTTTTTCACCTTTATTTGATCAGGTTAGTAAATTGAGAGCAACTTCTTATTTGCTACCTGGCCAAGACAAGGTGCAAAGCGACAAAGTTACACACAAAGTACAAAGATTCAAGTATTCAGTTGCACATATATACAGTATATGGTAGGTCAGCGCAATTAGGGTCTAAAGTTGAAAGGAGATTTTTGGAATGTAAAGTGGCAGTGCAGGAAAATAGCACTAGGGTAGGTAACAAAATGAACACGGCTAACAAAATGGTATAGTGCAAATTATACAAAGGCAGCTGTGCAGTTGGATATGTACAAGACGCGTTAAGGGTTTGATAAGGGCAATAGGACATAAACATGCACAGAGTGGGGGTAGACTCAACACATGTAGTGGTCTGTTATTAGATATGAAAAAGTAATGCTTTAAAACAGGATTAGTCAACTCTAACCCTACGAGGGCCAGAGACTGCTGGTTTTCTTTTCCACTTCAACATTAATTGCACATGAATGTGACAACTTGAATCATCAAAGTGTGGTCAGAAGAGGCCACCCTCACCCTCCAGGGCTGTCTGGAGAACACAGACTGGGAGGTGTTTATCGAATCCTCTAGAGACATTCACGAGCTCACTGATGTGGTCAGTTCATGGATAACTTACTGTGAGGACATTGTTGTTCCTGTAAAGACTGTTAGAACCTTCCCAAACAGTAAACCTTGGGTAAGCAGACACCTTAAAGTGCTATTAAATAAAAAGAAACAGGCTTTTAAAAAGGGAAATTTTACTGAGCTAATGGCTGTACATAAGGAAATTAAACAGGAAATTAGGAGAGCTAATTTATTTTACAAAAGAACTAGAAGACATGCTCAGCAACAATAATATGGGTTCAGCATGGGACAGTAGTAGGTCCATGGTCGGTTTGACTGATAATCTAAAGAAAAGGGTCTCATTAGATGGGTTCACCTCTGATCTGGTCCTTGCACATGAGCTAAACCAATTTTATTCCAGATTCGATGTGCAAAGTTACAATAATGAAATAATGACGCTGAGAAATGCAGCACCGGAATTAAAACAAGATTCTTTACATTTTGATGAATATTCGGTTGTTAAAATTTTTAAACACTGTAAAGTAAGAACAAGTGCTGGTCCAGATAATATTAGTAGTCGATTACTCTCCAACTGTGCTGAACAATTAGGCCCGATTTTTTATTATATTTTTAATTTATCTTTGTCTCATCAAAAAGTGCCTAATCTGTGGAAACAGTCTATTATAGTCCCGGTTGGCAAATCTAAATATCCCAAATCATTAAATGATTTTAGGCCGATAGCCTTGACCTCATTAGTTATGAAGTCACTGGAAAAACTGATTATAGCTGAACTGTTGAAAATTACTGAACACCTGATGGACCCCTTGCAGTTCGCGTAGAGGACTAAGAGAGGGGTTCAGGATGCCACCATAACTTTGTTGAACTATATCTGCAAGCATCTTGACAGTCCAAACAATCATGTCAGATTGATGTTTGTTGATTTTTTATCTGCCTTCAACACTATTCAGCCTCATCTACTAATCCAGAGACTAAGGGATAACTTTGGTCTGGAGGGTAGTATTGCTGGTTGGATTTTGGATATTCTTACAGGCAGAACACAAAGAGTCAGAGTAAATGGCCAATTTTCTGATCTATCTGTAACATCTACTGGCTCACCACAAGGGTGCGTTCTCTCTCCTTTGTTGTACATATTGTACACAAATGACTGTCGTAGCATTTTCGAAAAACATCATATATTGAAGTTTGCGGATGATACAGTTATAGTGAGCCTGTTGAATAGTACTGAAACTTCACATGGTCCTGTGATTGATTATTTCTTAAAATGGTGTCAGGAATCCTTTTTATCGTTAAATATTTTAAAGACAAAGGACATGTGCATTGATTTTAGATGCGTTCAGCCTTCTCCTGACATCACAGTGATTGACGGTCAGACAGTCGAATCAGTAGAGTCTTATAAATACTTAGACACGATAATAAGTTGACATTTAGGAAAAATACTGACTCAATTCCTAAGAAAAGCCAGCAGCGTCTTTTTTGTCTCAGAAAACTATCTAAATTCCAGGTTGACTCTACTTTGATGACTTTGTTTTATCAGTCTTTTATTGAGTCTATTATTACGTTCTCCTCTGTTTGTTGGTTCCAAGCTTTGAGGGTAAAGGAGAGGAACGTACTGAACAAGGTCGTTAGTTGCAGTAGTAAAATTATTAGGTGTCCACAAGAAACTTTAGAGGATCTTTATAAAAACAACTGTTAAAGAAAGCAAACTCCATCTTGACTGACTGTTCTCATCATCTATATCAACAGTTTCAGTTTCTACCATCAGGTTCATTGCTCAGACTACCATTTGCTAAAACGAACAGATTTAAACACTCCTTTGTTCCATTTGTTGTTTCTCTTCTAAATGCAAGGAGGGAAAGGTAGCTTACACATTACACATTATTGAAATTGATTGAATGTGTATAATGTTATTTTGTCATACTATGTGTATCTGTTTGTTCGGAGGTTTGTGTGCTCCTATGCTGTGAAATTATTTGCCCCACTGGGGGGACAAATAAAGGTATTGAACTTGAACTTGAAAAGTATACAACCACTCTGGCATTAAATAGAACAGAGTTAGCATTACTCTATTAGGCAATTTTATTATTTTACGTTTGTTCCTCAAAAGTATGGATGGGCTGCCCTCGGTGCTGAAGACGCATCGCATCGGTGAGCACAACTCAACATTGGCATGTTGTTAGCTACTCACGGTACGCTGCGCTCACGGTATTTGTAAAATATTAATGACAAGCAAAGCGAGTGTCTGACTACGTCTTCCCACCGCCATTTTGTTCAATCTTGTTGATGCAGTTCGCCTGCAAACCAGGAGCGCAGTTACATTCATTTTGTTTCAAATGAATGGAGAAATTAATCACCTAAATATGGAAATAAAAAAGAACTAAACTATCAATGGATTTCAAAGATACAAGCGCACTGCACCATGATGGGACACATTAGGTGCAATTGAAAGGAAGAAAAAAGCTAGCAATATGGCGTCTCTTTTTGGGTAAAATAATAATAATAATATTAAAGTTAACGATTTCAATATATTGCTAAGACTTCGTCTGATCAAAATAGTAATGCACATTTTAGCCTGAGCAGTGTGAATTTTAGAATTGTTCTATGTAGTTTTATAACTATTGAGTTTGTTTGGGGAATTTATATTGGTTTACAAAGTAATGTTGGTGGATCTGCTCGCAGACAAGAAAAATAGACTTGAAGCAAAGAATGTCACAGTACTGATGGCTGTGCAGGATGACTGAGTGAGAACATGCTTCAATGTCTGTGAAGACTAGTGAACATTTTTTAATTATTTTATTAATATAATGAGTTATTCTTATATAGTTAAATAATTTGCATATATACAATCGAAGTTCCAAAAATTTCAAAAACTGTGGAATATCAAACCTGAGTCTCTATCTTCCCAGATGAGAAAAACAGTATTGCTTTTTAGGTATCCAATGTAGGTTTTTTACACACTAAAAAGGATTTTAAAATAAGAAAAGGCAGTTTAGATGTGACAATTATTTGGCAGGAATGTATAGTTAAGTTCATACAGTGCTACATTTAACTTCATAATTTAGTTTTTTTTATGATAAAGGAATGCTTTGTTGTATCCAGTGCAGTACAGTTGATTAACCAGGAGAAAGGCTTAGGAAAATTCTCTCCCCGGAGCCATCTGGTGGCGATTAATTGTATTTTTTTTCCCTTTAAAAACTGCCACCAAAATTTTATTAACTTGCTTTCGGCACGCTTCAGTACACCTAAGTGCAGCCCCTCCTCTTGATAAGCACTATGACGTCACCGTCTGTAGCCTTAAGGCCGTGGGCAGCTGGGCAGAGGTGCTCTTGTTCTCCATGGATTTAACTGTGTCCCAAAGCTTTTTTAGAATTGGTACTACAGGAAACAAATTTATATTTCAAAAAGCTAGCCGTAGACTCGCTAACTACCTGTATGTACCGGTTCTTAGTTTCCTCAAAGAGTTGCAGATTAAATTAATTATTCAAGGCTAATGCAGTGTTGGGGTGGTCAGTTTTGGAGTGAACCAGGGAGTATATTTGCTCTTTGTTTGAAAGTTGTTGAAATTAGCATGCTTGTTCAGGATGGCAATGAAGACATTTGTAAAGAACAACCAGGCAATGAGGCAGTAATCGACGAGATCCTGACTGAAGACAGCCGTGATGTAGTTTGTTTACATATTTTAGGTTTTATCTGGGAGTGTAATTGATCATTTGTGTGAGGTTGAGGGCATCCAGCTTAGATAGTAAGTGTGCTGAGGCATTAAGCATGTCCCAGTTTAGATATCTTAATAGTAAACACTCAGACAATAAATCAATCAATATGCAGAGTGTGTCTACAGCACAAATGGGGGCTGAAGGGGGTCTATAACATGCAGCTACGGTGAGAGTGGATTTTTAAGAGTAGAAACTCAAAATGTTTGGGCACAGTCCAGGATAGACTAATGGAGCATTGTACGTTTTCTTTACAGTAGAGTGCAACTTTGTCAACTTTCTTAATTCTTTATTGACAGAAGATATTATATTTGGGGCTCGATATTTCTGAAATGTGGATTTTCTAAGCCAGAATGCAGATACAGCTAGGATGTCAGGGTTCACTGAGCGTGTGAGAACAGTGGAAAAAATACATTTTAGGGAGAAGGCCTCTAATGTTAACATGCCTGAGACTAAAGCATTTACGGTAACATAAGTCATCGAATGAGAGCACCTGAGGGGTTTGGGATATCAACGAGGTCTGCAAGGCATGGGTTTAACTCTACACCTCCTGAGGAGGAGAGGAAAAGGAGGATAAGGGTGCGGCTAAATGCTATGAAAATTGTCAGTTTAGTGCAATTGGGAGAGTGAAAAAAGGGAATGGGTTATTGAACGTAGTAAAATACAGTCAGAGCTCTCTGGGCAGGCAATGATATAAAACCTGCCTTCACCATTAATCATCCCTGTTTCATCTCAGCCTATCAACTCCCATTCTATCCCCATGATTTTCTTTTATTAACTTGCTTAGTCAAGTATGTGAATGGTTAGGGTGAAACTGAATTCCTGCTAATGGTTGTTCTTGCTGTGACCACTGTAGTTTAGATTGAGCTTCAGCAATGACAAGTACATGTTGACAACCAACTGCTTTTAAATGACAAGGACTGAAAAATATTGAAAGAAAGATTGGAAGCAACATGTAAATACTAAGCAACATTGTTGAACGTGTACTCTTCACACTTCCTCACTATTGTCTCTTATGTAAAGTTTGAGCCCACCTGCAGTCCTCCCTGCCTATTGGTATGTGCTTGTTGCCTGGCAGTGTAGCAGTGTCTGATATAAAATTTATGAAACTGGCATCTGCAGATGTCAATGATATGCCACCTAAATCAAAGGTGATTGTGTGTGTATTTGTAGCACTTACAGCAGTCAGACTCGTCAGACCAGTCTCCACAGTCATCATCACCATCACAGTGGTAAATGTCCAAAATACAGCGCCCGTATGCACACTGAAACTCTTCAACACTGCAGGTGGCCGTCATAACATCAGATGCTACAAAAAGAGAAAGGAAGTGGGAGAAATGTGAGAGCAGTAAAATCATACATTGTTCTTCTAACACTCTCTCACTTCCCTAAATCTATTTGCCCCAAAATCTCTCTGTCCTAAACTATACAGGTACTGTTGGTTTGTGGGTAAAAAGAACAGGGTGTGGGGACAGTTTTAGAGTCAAACTTAAAGACTACACATGCACACATTTTCCTTGGCAAGAAAAGGATAAGGTGTTCACTATACCTCTATTCTACATACATCTACTGAAACAATCTTCCCTAGAGAGACAACGATAGAGAAAGAGAAATAAAACAAAAGAGGGTATGAAGAAAAAAAAATCCTTCCACATTTTAATTTAATTTTTTTAATTTAACCTTTATTTAACCAGGTAAGTTGACTAAGAACAATTTCTTATTTACAGCAACGACCTGGGAGCAATTAGGGTAAAGTGTCTTGCCCAAGGACACAATGACATTTGGCTCAGTCGGGAATCGAACTGGCAACCTTCTGACTACAAGTCTGACTCCCTACCCACTGAGCCATCTGCACCCCACATAACATTGATGAACACATTGTTCAAGCAAATTAATATCTGGGCTAGTAAAAAAGAGTATATATAAAGATGTACGTGACCCAGGGTGGTAGATCACTGAAAGTAGTTTACAACATATAATAAACTGGCATTGAAATATGAGGGCCAGGGACTTGATTTGTAACAGCAAATTTTTCAGCACTGAACTTGAGTGACATAAATGTAAAGTAAAAATGACATGACTTTGACAGTACACAAAGAATCAAGTATTTGGCCATTAACATTTGTCTGCTTGTCCGGGACAAGTCAAACATTTTTATGTAGAAGGTAAACTTCATCAAGTGCAGAGATTGAGCTAAATGAATAATCTGCAATTGGTGACTTGTGTTTTTTCTGCCATGAAATTGGTGTGTGTGTGTGTGACTTGTGCCCTCAATTTTACTTGATGTTCTCAAACACGGTATTGCTCATTCATATTAAGAGCATAAGTTGGCTAGCTAACATTAGCCGTTGTACAGTGTTCCGGTGGTTACACTGACACACAACTCTGTTTACACAGTCGCCATCTTGGTAGCGCGTCACTCGACGTCACTCGACGTCACTCTTGGATAAAACCAAAAATGGTCAAAGAGGTGGAGCGTGGGTGGAGCTGAGGTGCCTGGTTGCTGATGCCATGCCCACCGAAGTATGACATTAGCAAGTTATCAAAGGCTAAGAAGCTAAGCTAAATGCTACCAGTATGCTACTTAGCATTGCTAGCGGTTGCTAGTCGGCGGTTGCCCGTCACCATAAGTTGTGTAATTTTGCGAGAAATTATTTGGAAGACGATGGTATATTTATGTTCATGATAAAACGTTTAATTCATGTGTAATGTTCCAATAATTAAACATAACTAAAGTATGTCAATAATTTCATGAATATACATGTCAAAAACCTCAAATAGCTAATCAAATTTATTGTAGGAATGGACGATATCGAGGTGTCGGTATATTAGAGTTTTGTTTTCAGCAAGATGTGAAAAATGCCTTTATCGTGTAAATGTGTTTCTGCGCATGTATACTTAAAAAACAGCCATCCGTCACGCTCTCTCTTCTGTAGAGCTCCCTTCGCCACAGCGGTCCTTAGTCTGGGTTAAACGCATGTAAAAGACAAACATCTCCACTAATCAGTCCTCAACAGCCTTGCCCATCTACATAAGGCATCTTAAACAGGCAGTCAATCTCGTAATGGTTAACAGTGAGGCATAAAGATTATATACTTTAGATTAACTATTATTTTTTAATAGATCAAATGCTTAACGTATGACTTTCATGTGCATGCATAACTGCATTAAGACTATTGCGGCCAGAGGTACAGTAGTCAGTAGCATACTCACACAACAAAACTTTTCCAGCACACAATCATGCATTGGAACAGTAGTGTACTGTGAACGAGAATTCAAACAGCTGTTGCCTCCAGCAGACACTTTCAGCAAACTGCTGCAGTAACATCCAATTTTCCCTGATCCTTTTTAAATAAACTCAGAGCAGCTAAATTAGAGCAAATCTTAAATGAAAAGACTTAAAAGTAGGCACAAATGATATGGTAGCATAATGTATGTGTTCAAATACGTTAATAACAAATCCGATATATGAATGAGCATTATCCTTTTCCGGAAATACGTTTGGATTAAATGAATAGAGATCAACATAGGTAAACATTCAAAAAAAAAGTCTGTGTTTTGATCAACTATTTGACAAAGTGCAACTTTTCACTAGCTAATTTCAATAAAGAAATTCTAATTATTTTTTTTTACATTTGTGTACACATTTTCCAACCTTTTTAAAAACAATATTGAGATGTATATTGTTAGTTGTTAGAAGCAATTAAATATACAGACATATTCATTTTATGGAGCTATAAAAGATATTCATATAACCCAGCCCTAATTTATTTCTTCTGTTAGTAGTGGGAAATAAGACGAAAACATACGTTTGCTGTGCTGAATATCTAGATACTGTTAGTCAAATATGTATTTCTATGGCTTGTAAAATAACAGTCTATGATTGGAACATCAGTTCTCAGGAGTAACGGTCTTGGTTAATGGTAGGCTATTGACGTAGTTTGGGCACCAGGTAAGACACTCAGGGTTGACTTTCCAGGGCGTGATAAATGAAAAGAAAGTCCATACTCCCATGCTGGTGAGGACATGTACTCCAAGGTTGAGTTTTCTGGGTGGGTGCAAAAAAACCCCACACAATTAATGATCTTTGGCTATAACAACAAGGCGACAAAAAGCTTGGGCAAGCAAAACACTGAATATGGAGATGATGCACAATATATAGATGATGGCAGTTGTCAAACATCTAATTATCCATTGCCCTAAATGTGGAACCTTACGGAATTTTCCAACCACATGCAAATCCATTTTGTACAAAATATTATAACCCTAAATGCTATCAAGTTTTTATAAAATGTACATAACAAAGCACAATAATTTACACTAACAACTAGGGATGCTCATATTGACCGTTGAACCATTAACCGAAAGTAAAAAATTTGACCGATTAATACTATCAGTTAAACGGTTGAGAAGTTGTTTTTTTATATAGCCTATATTTGTTAAATAAAGTGGCACTTTGACATGCGCAACCAGAGCCTGGCGCTTCGTTTTGAAAGGTGGGGAGATATAGCCTAGGTAATGATGAGCGAAATATACCGGCTGTCTGTTTTGCATCTGCAACGCCTCCTCCATTTAAAATTACAACCCTTGGACATTTATGATGACTGTGATATTAACCCGCGCTTTCATTTTGTCATGTACAGAAATGTATAGGCTAATGCTATAGGATTGGGAAGCATATATATATATATATATATATATATATATATATATATATATATATATATATATATATATATATATATATATATATATATATATATAT
>JACXGM010025085.1:0-15455 GCA_016801145.1 Umbra pygmaea | reverse complement strand
TTTCATCTTGTGACAAATTCACTGTGTAAATTTATTCTAAATAAATCATAGATTTCCAAGAAATTCAAAGTCTTTCCTTTTCAAAAATATCAATCATATGTTTCTGCTTGCTTCATGTCCAGTGTAACAAGAAGTTAACTTTGGGTATGTTTTTTTGTCAGAATTTCACAATCAGACCCCGATCCTTAAGAGGTTAAATACCTTGGGGTCTTGTTCGAGACGAAGGCAAAGCCAGAAGGCAAAGCTCTTGATCTACCATTTAGTTTTTGTTCCTACCCTCACCTATGGTCATGAAGGCTGGGTCATGACCAAAAGAATGAGATCCAGGGTACAAGTGGCCAAAATGGGTTTCCTCAGGAGGGTGGCTGGTGTCTCCCTTAGAGATAGGGTGAGAATCTCAATCATCCGCAAGGAGCTCGGAGTAGAGCCAATGCTCCTTTGTGTCAAAAGGAGCCAGTTGAGGTGGTTTGGGCATCTGGAAAGGATGCACCCTGGGCTCCTCTCTATGGAGGTGTTCCAGGCACGTCCAGCTGGGAGGCCTCGGGGAAGACCCAGGACTAGGTGGAGGGATTATATCTCCTACCTGGCCTGGGAACGCCTCAGGATCGCCCAGTCAGAGCTAGTTAATGTGGCTCAGGAAAAGGAAGTTTGGGGTCCCCTGCTGGAGCTGCTGCCCCTGCAACCCGACCCCAGATAAGCGGACGAAGATGAATGGATGGTTATTTTTTATAGTCTGAGTTTTTGAAATCAACATTGTTTGGTTAATTAAACCTATTTTAATTGCAAAAATCACCTGGTCAATCATCATGTTTGTATGATATTAAATGTATTGCTTGTTTCCTTTAACCATTGAATATGTTATTTTACAAGTGAAAAGCTGGCAAATGAAAGCTGGTCAAATAAAAATAAACGTTTTGCCTGAGGAAGACCCAGCAGTGGTCAAAATGTTGCATAATAAATATATGGGAATATTAGCAGATTGCGGGCATTCCATTCATTTTTGTTTTATCCAGCTGTGTTTTTCCCTGCCCCTCACCATTGGGGATGTGCATACTACCACTATTGCTCTATTAGCTTAGACAGTTGAGAATACTAATTTGTGGCAATACATGTAAAAATGGCAAGTAAATGCATTATGAATATTGGCAGAATATTGCTAAGCCTCTATGAATGTTAACCAGATAGGAGATTGATCTCCTTTTTCAGTAATATTTTAAACTGTCCATAGACAAGACATGAAGTTAGCTACGGTATGTCCCCTGGAATGGCAACAACCAATTAGCTTTGCCGGTTATGGATACTAATTTATAGCAATATTTATAAAAACTGCAAGTAAATGAATTATGAAGATGAGCAGAATAATGCTAAGACTCTATGGGCCCTATTTTAACGATCTGAAACGCAAGTATCAAACGCGAAACGCAAGTTACATTCTGGGAGGGTCCTGGGCGCTGTTGCTATTTTACCGGCGGAATAAATGATTCTTGCGGCCAACGCATATCTAAAATGGGTAGGTCTAAAGTAGCTTTATTAGTCATAGGTGTGGTTTGGGCGTAACGTGCAATAAACCAATCAGATCGTCATCTCACATTCCCTTTAAGAGCAGGCGCGCTTGTTCCATGGCGGATTGCTATTATAACGGCGATTTTCTATTGATTTTTCTTTTTACAAAAAGTCTGATGTTTTGGACTCACTCTCACTGAATCACGAGGTTATGAATGCATGGTAATATTTTTGCAATGTAGTCTAACATTAGACCGAGATTACTCTTCTGTCAAATAAGCTTTCCACTCCTGTTCTGCATTTCTGGGCATTTAAGTGGCTGGCACGCATTTCAACATCACGTCTCCTGAAGTCCTCTAATATTTCCTAATTAATATCATCAACACATCCATGATTCATGGAAATGTTGCGTAAAAGACAAGCCACAACCAATGCTGCGAGTTGAGTAGGTTACCTGTTCTATCCAAACACCTGATGCGCATTTTCAATGTGCCAAATATTCGTTCAATTAGGCTACTTAGGTTTGTGTGTGTTTTTGATTTAACAGCATTTTACGCACTTGCTGGCATCATAAATTGTGTCATCATTAACCATGTATTTAACGGATAACTGTTGTCACAGCCACCTATCCAAGGTGGGATTCCTCATGGCAAAGTTGCCATAAATGAGTCGTGGCTTGAGCCTGAGTAATTCTACATAAAGACATGGGTGATTTTACTTTTAGCATCGCAAATTACGTGTGTATAATTGAATGGGTTTTCCTTGAGGTTGATGTATATCAGTGCAAATAATTCATTATGAATAATTTGAGTATATGTGTATACTAAATGTATACCTATTTTTCAAATTTTCGGACATCACAATGACTTCCTCGTGTGGAAATATTTTCCCTTCTAATTATGTATTGCAATAATAAAGAACTGCTACATTTGTGTAGATGAGAGGAGCAAAGTGAATGCGCGTTGTGCACACGCTACATTATGGTTAAGCATGCGCCCTTAAAATAGTATATGAATAACACGCCACTGACTTTAAACCAGGTTTTTCCTGGTCAGTGGCGGAATTGTTTTCGGGGACTGCAAGATAGCACCAGGGAACGTTTGCGCCGGAACACGCCTCTTCTTTTCGCTGAACCGCCCAATGAACGCAAGTTCATTCCCTAATTTACCGACGGGCGTCTGTGGAGGGAAAAGTCCCATATGCGTTGTAAGATAGGAATGATACATGCGTTTGTGTAAAAAGTCAATTGCGCTGGGTGTAAGATAGGGCCCTATGAATGTTAACCAGATATATGATTGCTCTCCTGGTCAGTAATAATATTTTTAACTGTCCATAGACAAGAAGTAAAGTTACAGTAGCAGTATACTGGGTCCTATGGAATGGCAGAAATGGGTTAGCTTAGCCGGTTGTAGATACAAATCTGTGGCAATCCTCGTAAAAATGGTCAGTAAATGAATAATGAAGATTGGCAGAATATTGCTAAGTATCCATGAATGTTAACCAGATGGGTGATTGATCTCCGTGGTCAGTAATAATATTTTTAAAACAGACAGTAAGAAAGGTGTGAAGTTAGTTAGGTCCTATGGCAACAACAGATTAGCTTAGCTTGGTGTGGATACTAATTAGTGGAAATACCTGTACAAATGATCATTACAAAATAATTTCGAACTGTATCAGTGACATGATAGAATTTCTTTAAGCAGATAGTATACAGTAAATGTCACCGCAGGATAAATTGTGCCATAGGATGGCTTAGCACTATCCTGTGGTCAGACTTTGTTCATTATTTCTATTTCAATGTTCTGTTCTTGTGTTAACCACCTAACTAGCATCAGCTAATCCTTGTCTGTAATTAGTGTGTGTATAAGTTTAACATCTGATTCCCATTGTCTTTGAGTGTGAATGTTTCCTGTTGCCAGGTTGGAGGGATTAGAGCAGCTATGGTGTGTATCTTCAGTGAGTGTGTATGTGTGTCTTCACCACATCATGTGTTGTAGTACATCTGCTAAGTAGAGTATATTTGTATGTTACTGTCACATTCCCGCCGAGGGTGTGATTGGAATTGACACAAACTGAGATTATGGACTCGTATAGTATTTCAATATAAAGGTAATAAAATCTTGGTATTTCAGTTAATGTGTATTCCAGTTCATTTGTATTAACTGTTAAGTTTGTACTGTGATTAAACACTGAGTGTGTATATATATATATGGAGCTGTGGCACCACTCCCCTGAACACCAGAAGCTATCTATGGGATTCTACCTAGTTAGAACTAGTGCTGGGTTATTCTAAATTGCTGATTGCTTTCAGCTGGCTCTAGTAGATCCTATTTAGCGCTGGTGATTCAGGGGTGTGGTGTGGTTCATTAAGGAAATATCACTTGCTGGATTGCTGCATGAGATGGACTATGGAAATGTTGTACTAGTTGTGCCTTCACCACTGTAGAGTTGTATGTACTAAATATTGTATGTTCGAGCCAGGTATACTCTCTGAGTTTAGCAACCGCGTCCTGTGCCACGTAAAGCACAGTAGCTGTTCTTAACCATTGTGCAGTTCACATGCAAATCTATTCCGTATGTTAGCAATCAGTTTTGAATTATTGTTTGTAAGAACAACATTTATTAAAAGAACACCACAGAACTTCTACCTGCTTGAGTCTCCCTCCTTCACACACTAACCGCAACGTGACAGAATGAACCACCACATTAGAGGGATTTTGAGACCAGCAACAGGAGTCGACGCGCCCGGACTGTGTGTATGCTTTGGGAGAGTTGAGCAGCTGGGCAGCGAGGGACCGTTACAGCCAGGCGTACGCTCTGTACCTAGCACTCGCGTCCTGTGCCGCGTTAGAGCACAGTAGTTAGGTATTATCGTTGTGCAGCTGATATACAACTATGTAAACCCGTGGCTTGCTGCTCCTTCCTACATTAAACAACAATGGCAACTACTCCTGCATACTGCCTCCGTTTCTACACCACCTGATTTGTGACAGTAAAATATAAATGTATAAAATATACGATTTTAAATATATTATTGACCTTTATATTTTTCAGTCTGTGGACCTTAGTGTTAGAAAATACTGTACATGTTTTTCATAAATTAATTAAGTGCCAATTGACAGGCAAGGACATCTGTTAACATTCATGGTATCAGCCTCACAAAAAACTGTAAGCAGTTACAAGAAGAGACCAATTCACATATCTTAATGCTTGAAGAGTTTATTAAAGAATTATTGAATAATGTCCCAATTTATAACCTCATCAAATCATTTTAAGAGATAGTACACCCAAATTACAAAATTTAATAGAGTTTCAGATCATTGCCAGCACTTCATGTCGAAATTATTAATGAATAAATAATCTCAATTTATTAATTTATCATCTCTTTGTCAGTTCGTAAATTGGGTAAACCTTAAATCAATTGTTGCATAAATATACTTTTACATCAGCTGAGAGGAAGAGGAATAGATAAACAGAGATTGGATTAATTTCATATGATGAATAGAACAACCTAAGCAGGAGCTTCGGAGCCAGATTTTATGGTCTCTTGGATGAAATCCTCATAGCTTTCTACCCTGGTATAGATTCCAGGGCGGTTTTCCATATTACAGCGAGACCTGAAACCTGTGATTCCCACCTGGGCAAACCCATCAGCAGAGGCACACACCAATGGCCCACCAGAGTCCCCCTAAAAAGTGTAAAAGAGCAAACCACAAGTAAGAATGTGTATGGTTTTGTCACTATGTCCCCTGTGTTCTTGTGGATTATGTTAAACTTTTCAGTATTATGGTTTCCTCTTGTATGGTGTTTGTATATTGTGTTTCATTCATAGTTCCCCAGTGTTTCCCAGTCTTATGTTTATTGGTGCCCTCTTGTGGTTGTTGTATATGCAGTTTTATGCCAGTCATCTATTCTATGTATGTCTAGGTTCTCGTTTTTGTCTAAAGCTGTTGTCTATTATCCCTTGTCCTATCAGTATATATACACCCATGTTTTTAATGCTCAGTGTCTGTCATTGTTCCTGTCAAAGGATGATCTTGTCAGTTAGAAATATGTTTCCAGTTACCTGCTCTTTTTTCAAATGAATAGTTAAGTAAAAACAAGTTGCAAGTATTTGCAAGTTTTATGTAAGCCAGTCGAGCTGGTGTATTGAGTGTGTTGTTTTTTCTAGTTTCCAGTATTAGCAGAGCTAGGTATTAGTATTTGTTGTTTTCTCCTTTTGTCTTCAAACTAGTAATCATCGTTTGTGAATACATTTCATCCTTGTACAGTACATGTACAGTTCTTCATTTATTTCTGTAACTATATTAATTATTTTTATGTTTTATTGTTTTTGGTTTTGAACATATTTAGTAACAAACAAACATAGAGCAAATTAGTGGCCAAATACATTTTCACTTAAATATATGTGTACTTTCTAGTGAAGCCTTACCATACAGGTGTTCTTTCCACCATTCCAGAACCCAGCACATATCATTTCAGGGGAAATTTTGGGATACACTTTCAGGCATTCATTATTTCTAAGAATGGGCACCATCAGCTGCTGCAGAATTCCATCGCGTGGATCTGGAAAAAATTTGACATTTTGACAGACAGAATCATATAAAAACAAGAATAATGTAAATGAAGATGTCATGGATTGAGTCCCTATACAAAATAAATGTGAGTGGAAGGACAACTACAACACAGGAATAGAGCAGAACTTGACTGTTATGTAAAATGGTGTTTATGCAGAGCTATTAGCTTACCACCCTGCTCGGTTAAACCCCAGCCAGTCACCCAGCACTTAGTCCCAGGGCTTAATTCCTGATCATTAGAGCTGGCCACTTTTACAGGTTTGACCAGTTTTGTCAAGGAAACACTCTGACTGAGCTTCACCAGAGCGATGTCATTTACAAAACCTGAACTGAGGTAGTTATAATTTTGGTGAATGACAACGTTGGACATGATTCGAACAACCACGTCTGGATCGTCCAGTTCCTTTATGCTATGTACGCCCAGGTACACACGGGACTGCTCCAGTATAACATCTTCTTCACTGTTTTATTCAGAGATAAAAAACAAAACAAGTTCATTGTCATTTTTAAAATTAACATTGGGCAGATTTGTGAGGTTTCCCAACATATCAGGAGTGGATCACTTTGAACTTGGTCACATGCAGGTCTCTTAAACATGCACCACAAGCATCATTTCAGAACTTGGAGAGGTCATATTGGGAGCCTGAGGCTTCCAGAATGGAGGTGGACATACACTCTGTGCACAATTATTAGGCAAGTACGTATTTTGACCATATCATCATTACATTCATACTGTATGTTCCAACTCAAAGCTATATAAACTGGAATGCTTTTTGGATTTAAGCATATCAGGTGATGTGTATTTGTGTAATGAGGAAAGGTGTGGCCTAAGGACATCCCTAATTAAGGTGTGCATAATTATTGGGCAGCTTCAGTTCCTCAGGCAAAATGGGCCAAAAAAGAGATTTAACCAACTCAGAAAAGTTAATTGTTGTTAAGTCTTTCAGAGGGATGAAGCACTCTTGAAATTGCTAAGATATTGTGGCATGATCACAGAAACATCAAATGTTTTGTTGCAAATAGTCAACAGGGTCGCAAAAACATGTTGAAAAATATATGCAAGGAACCCATTATCCTCCAGTGGTGTCATATTCCAGAACTGCATCCTACCTGGACTGCACAGAGGTACAAGGTGTTTAGTGCTCAGAGACATGGCCAAGGTGAGGAAGGTAAAAACCTGACCACCACAAGACATATGTTGAAATGTCAAAATTGGGACAAGAAATATCTGAAGACAGATTTTTCAAAGGTTTTATACACTGTTAAGATGAGAGTGACTCTTGACCGGCCAGATGGATGGGCCCAAGGCTGGATCAGTAACTGGCACAGAGCTCCAATTTGACTCAGATGTGAGCTAGTTGGACCTTTTCAGAAGATGGATTCAAACTCAACTCCCAAACCTACTGGGGTGACGGAATTCTGTACACCCCTCTGAACTGTGGTTGCTGCTGCACAAAAAGTTTTTGTCAACAGATCAAGAAACTGACAGACTCCATGAATAGAAGGCTTATGACTGTTACTGAAAAGAAGGGTGGGTATATTGGTCAATAATTTGTTTTTAAATGTCAGAAATGTTTACTTGTAAAAATGTTATTGTTTGTTTAATATTTGCACTATAACAGATTAAAATCAACAAGTGAGATGGGAAACTTTTTGTTTTGCATTTAGTTGCATAAATATTCTGCACACTAATAGTTGCCCAACAATTGTCCACACAGATTTTCTCCAAAGAAATCCAAGACCTCACTTTTACTTTCTTAACTATTCAGGTTTGAGGTGTATTTACATTTTGGATTGACCAAGAGCACTGTAGTTTTTCAATAATAAAAGTAATCCTCAAGAATACAACTTGCCTAAAAACCAACGTGATCTCTTAGAAATCTGCGATGCTACAACGGACACTTAACTTCAAAGTCCGTGGCAGTTCCACGGAATGTCAGAAAATTCTGTGAAACTGCCACGGATTTAGAAGTTAAGGATCCGTGGCAGTTTCACAGAATCGCATGATGATGTAGCAGAGTGTAAATAGCTTAGATTTTGCAGGTTGGCAGGTTGGGGACGGTGGGCGGATGTAAAAACATGCGACTAACATACCAAAGATTACGAGTTCGAATCCAGGCGGACACTTTACATGTATTCTGTTTTCTATTCCAACGCGATGCAGACGTGTTGCAAACGTGCTTTTTATCATTTTTTACTCCCAAAATACAAGTTACATCAAGTTAACAGCAAGGTTTCTGAGTGATTAAGGTAAATTTAGGGGTTTGGGAAAGGCTTAAATCGAATTAACAGCAAGGTTTCTGAGTGGTTAAAATTAGGTTAGGGGTTTGGGAAAGGCTTACATCGAGTAAACAGCAAGGTCTCACTGTGCACCAATCGCAGACTTTTCTGTGAAACTGCCACGGATTTTGATCCGTGTTCATTTCACAGAATTTTCAGCCATTCCGTGGAACTGTCACGGATTCTGATGATCATACTCCTTGGCAGTTTCACGGATTTCTAAGAGATCAGGCTGCTAAAAACTGTGCACACAGTGTACTGTGGATTATGATGAGGGACAGAAATATTTGAGAGGCAGCTGGGAGGTCTGTCCCTGCCTCTCTGGACCTGTCTCTCATTACATTCCAACAAGCGTATAATAAATGAGGCAAAGGTATTAGAATCATGGGGACTAAATGGAAAAATGAACAGTTTGCGTGTTTTTTCTCTTTCTATTGTAGATTCTGATCCTCCACCAGGCAGCCTGCAGCCAAACCTGATCAATAGGTACACAGCAGGGACTTGTCCTCTACAATATTGTTTTGTTGCATACCTGTAGTGTAAACGTTACTGAGTATTTTTGTTCTATGACCATGACATTTTCCCTCACTGTCTCTGAACCCTATACTGAACTCAAAATGTAGACCATTTCAATATTACATCTCTTGTAAACATAAATAAACTTACGGGTCAACACAATGTGCAGCAGTAAGCACCCAGTCCTTTGTGATGAGGGAACCACCACAAGCAAAGGAGTTGCCTCCCTCAGTAATGCTTTTTACATAGGCCATCCAGGGCCAGCTGCCCCTGGGAGCTTCCTCTCCCCCCGCGATCGAGCTTTGGGCTTTGGGCACAAAGAAGCCTGGAGATGGGAGTGATGGAAAGTGGGACAAAAAAGATTTGAACCAACCTTTCTTTTTTATTTATTTTTTATGAAATGTAATTTATCAATCAGTGAGAAAGTTGGCCCAAAATATGCTGAAAAATAAATAATCCATTATTTGCCTCTAAAGATAAAAATTAAATATAACAACTTGTAAAGTACAGAACATTTCTAAACGAATAAAAAAATATATATAAATACGTAGAGTATATATTTTATCAAATATAAAATATATTATTAGCTGAACCTAGAGCTGATCAATTCTAAGGAATCACACTTTTTTTAAGAAATAGTCTATAAAATATAATCCATAATCATCATTTATTAATGACTATTGTATTTAAAAACACTACATATTTTGAAATGTATATTTTTGGTTTGGAGCAATGTCATTTACAGCCATAGATCTGACATTATTTTTTATTTAAAATGTAACACATTTCCTTAAACGTAAGTTTATGTTAAAATAATGCTACATTTTCTTAAAAATAAAGTTTCTGCCAGACAAGGCTTATCCTTAGTTTTAAGAATACCTGAAATTAAGTTTGGTTGACTTTACCTGCAACATCATGAACCAACAGAACTACAAACAGCATTCCCCAAGGGCCCATTGCTCCTCCAGTCAGCGTCCAACCAAGCAAACAAACATAAAATGAACGACTGGTTTTCAGATTTATATATTCTCAATGTCAACACATTCAATCTGATTAAATTTCAAAACAGCTAGAGATTACAGTTATCTAATCTAGATTAAAAAATTGTTGTCATTGAGCTGACTCTCGCATCCAAAGCAACTACAGCAGTGAGTGCAAACATTTTCATATATTTTCTTAAAGAAAAGATGTTTGGTAATCTGGCTGCAAAACATTGTCATTGTTAAATGTTGAAATTGGGCTGTTTTGGATATATACCTTTTCTGTGGTTATTACAAATTAGAATTTGTAAATAGGTAAAAGATAACAACAAAGTTTTAAACAAACATGTTTCATGTAAAAGATCAAACAACAGTGTTGAGATTGAGGTCCAGTATGTTTTCTAAGGGCAAGTTGCATAATATCGCTCTTGTCAGCTGGGGTGTTTCTAGGCATAAGAAACCTAGGTGGTCGACCCTCTCCCCACAATCAATCTTCAAGATGGTTTAATAATTATAAAAATTTTAGAAATAACACATTCATTTATTTGATTGTTATGAGTGAGATGAAATTGACGACTTGAGAGATGGTGAGGGAGGGCGAGGCCAGGTGTAGACGCTGGCGTTCAATGGTTGAACATTTCTGACTGCCATTTGTAGGTAGGCAACCAGGAACATTGCTAGTCCTATGTTAGGGGGGCTTTAGACCACCTAAAATATGTTTTAGCCTCTCCAAAAATAAATGTACATTTTTATTAAAATCTATTTTTTCTCTCTTAATTTTTGTTCAACTATGCACTCCTGTATGAAACTTCTTTATATACCTGATTGGTGGGCATTAGAACCTTTGGGAGTTTGCTGCTGCTTTAATGTTAATACAGCATTTAGCAATACTTTCTGTGGTTGTTTCTAATGTTAATACAGCATTTACTTTCTGTGGTTGTTTCTGATGTTAATAAAACATTTAGCAATACTTTCTGTGGTTGTTTCTAATGTTAATACAGCATTTACTCTCTGTGGTTGTTTCTGATGTTAATAAAGCATTTAGCAATACTTTCTGTGGTTGTTTCTAATGTTAATACAGCATTTAGCAATACTTTCTGTGGTCGTTTCTGATGTTAATACAGCATTTAGCAATACTTTCTGTGGTTGTTTCTGATGTTAATACAGCATTTACTTTCTGTGGTTGTTTCTGATGTTAATGCAGCATTTAGCAATACTTTCTGTTGTTGTTTCTAATATTAATACAGCATTTAGCAATACTTTCTGTGGTTGTTTCTGATGTTAATACACCATTTAGCAATACTTTCTGTGGTTGTTTCTAATGTTAATACAGCATTTAGCAATACTTTCTGTAGTTGTTTCTAATGTTAATACAGCATTTACTTTCTGTGGTTATTTCTGATGTTAATACAGCATTTAGCAATACTTTCTGTGGTTGTTTCTAATGTTAATACAGCATTTAGCAATACTTTCTGTGGTTGTTTCTGATGTTAATACACCATTTAGCAATACTTTCTGTGGTTGTTTCTAATGTTAATACAGCATTTACTTTCTGTGGTTGTTTTAGATGTTAATGCAGCATTTAGCAATACTTTCTGTTGTTGTTTCTAATGTTAATACAGCATTTAGCAATACTTTCTGTGGTTGTTTCTGATGTTAATACACCATTTAGCGATACTTTCTGTGGTTGTTTCTGATGTTAATACAGCATTTAGCAATACTTTCTGTGGTTGTTTCTGATGTTAATACAGCATTTACTTTCTGTGGTTCTTTCTGATGTTAATACAGCAGGTTGTTTCTGACAGGATTGAAGAAACAAAAGATTCTTACAATGTGAGTTTTTGGTAAATTATGGCAGATTATTTACATTACTTATTTACAAATTAATATGTAATTTACAATAATTACTCTTTCCTTTGTCCGTAAGGCAGCTTAAAGTTATTTGCTTGTTAACTAACATTAGCTATTGTCTAACATTAGAGCTAACCTACTTGACATGAAAAAACTCCACTGACAGTGAGACTGTAGGCTAGTTGAGACAGAAATTACATTAATGACATCTCAAACAAAACAATTATATCCAGTGGCCATACTGTAGATTGTTACTTAATAGTTCATCTTTGTGAAACCCTAACATTAGTGATGATTACAATTATATCCCTTTATTCCTAAATCTGTAGTTATGAATATAAGAAAGTTCCTTAAAAGAGGTGGTGCTGGCAGCTCTGCCCAATTTTAGTCTTACTAAGCATTTACGAGAAACTGCAATGTCATTGCGCTGCAGCGCTGTCTCACCTTTTTGGATACTGTACCACCAGGGGTCCTAGTACCCATGTTTGGAATCCACTACCAAGGCTGAAGTTTGCTCAACTATTTTCATCATCCATCTACAACTAAACAACACTTTAGACAAAGTTGCATTCGGAAGGCCACACCTGAAGCAAAAAATAATGATTCCATATGTCAAAAGTAAAGGCAACAGAAACACAAATAACCAGTCATTACAACCAAGCTATGCAGAACAACATCTCTGAATGCACAACAGGTTGAACCTTGAAGCAGATGAGCTACAGCAGCCGAAGACCACACCGAGTGCCACTCCTGTCAGCTATAAGGACAGAAAACTGAGGCTACAATTTTCACGGTCCCACCGAATTTGGAAAATAGAAAATTGGAAAGACCCATCCTGCCTATCAACAGTTTAGGCTGGAGGTGGAATGTTATACGGAAACATTTCTTGGCACACTTTGGGACCCTTAGTACCAATTGAGCATTGTTTAAATGCCACATCTTACCTGGGTATTGTTGCTGACCATGTCCATCCCTCTATGACCAAAGTGTACCCATTTACGAAAGGCTCTTTCCAGCAGGTTAACACGCTGTCACAAAGCTCACATAATCACAAACTGGTTTCTTGCACATGACAGTAAGTTTACTGTACTCAAGTGTTCTCTACAGTCAACAGATCTCAATCCAATCAAGCACCTTTGGGATGTGATGGAACGGAGATTTGCATCATGGATGTACAACCAACAAATGTGCTACATCTGTGTGATAATAATATCAATATGGACCAAGATATCTGAGGTATATTTTCAGCAACTTGTTGAATCTATGCCATGAAAAACTAAGGCAGTTCTGATGGCAAAAGTGTGTCTAACCAGATAATAGCTGTGAGTGTACATGTATATCAAATGTGTTTGTGCAATGCCCTGTGATATAGAATTAAATAACATGCATATCTTTGTCATATTGAAATCAACAGTTTGTAGGCTAATAGTCTGCACACCACAGAAAAACATTTAGTATAAATGTAGGTTTCAAATTAAAAATCCATTCACCATTGAAGGACAATTCCAGAGTAAATAAAACATTTTAAATATAGTATTTAAAAACGATACCCTAGACTGATTAACTACAGTGGTGTTCATGTTTTTTTTTCCAATATCAGTCGAGAGTACAGTTTGGTTGCTTCTGTATTGGATTTTACTTGAAATACCAGTCAAATTTAGCGTAAGGACCTTGGCTACTCACTAAAAAAAATGCTGGGTTGTTTCTGTAAACAAATTGTTGGGTTGATTGTGCTGGGTCAAAATGTTGGGTTGTTTGGGGTACTGTAAACACATTATTGGGTTGCTCATGCTGTGTTAAATGAGTTGTTACGTGGTCATTTGTAATGCTAACTCCACAACGACATTAAATAAGAAGTAATAACAATGTTTATTATATAATGACAAGAGGCAGTCAGACAAACAGAGTAAATATATCTAAACTGGAAATAAAAAACCGGCAGACTAATGGATGCAAGGCAGACTTAAACAAGCAAAGGTAAATCCAAGGCAGAATATGTCAAAAACAAAGCAGGGGTCAGACCAGAATAACATCACAAGAATAGAATGGTCAGTAAAAGAATGAAATACTCACAATACCTCGCAAAGAGGCAATGGTGAGTGTGTGGCTTAAATAGGACTGGGTGAGAGCAGGTGAATGGATTCTGGGTGATTGAGTCCGGGTTATGGGAAACGTAGTTCTGAGGAGGCAAGACCAGGGAAGCTGTAGTTCACAGGGAAGAAGAACTGGGGAACGTTACAGAACCCCCCCCCCAAGGCGCAGCTCCTGAAGCGCCAAACGGTGGACATGCCACAGGACACCAGGCAGCAGAAGACCCAGGCAGGAGACTGTAGCCGCAGAACCCAGGCCGGCGGAGGCACACCAGGGCGAAGCAGACAAGCAGACAAGCAGACCAGGCAGGCGGAGGGAACTCCGGCGGACCGGATGGTGGAGGCAACAGCCGCGGACCAGAAGGCAGAGGCCCGGCAGGGCAAAGCAGACAAGTAGACCAGGGCAGTGGACGGAGCCATGGCGGGCTGGAGGGCGGAGGCAGCAGCAGTGGACTGGAGAGACGAAGCAGCAACAGCGGACCGGAGGGCGGAGGCAGCAGCAGCAGCAGACCGGAGAGACGAAGAACCCACAGAGGTCTGGAGGATGGAGGCCGCAGCGACAGGTTGGACGACTAAGTCCGGGCAGGCGGAGCCCAGGCAGGCGGCACCAGTGGCAGGGTCCGGGCCGATAAAGGCGTAGGCAACGGCCCCGCGGGAGGAGGCCACGCCAGAGGGGGCTTGGTGGGCAGAGGCAAAGAAGGACCAGTCACCGGAACCACGGCAAACACAGGACCCTGGAAGGACATAGCACAGACAAACACAGACAAACAGACAGACACAGAGAGGGGCACAGAGACCAGGGCAGGCGCAGGCCCGGGGACAAGCACCGGAGCGGGGACAGGGTCAGCCAATGGCACTGGGGCAGGGGCTGCCAATGGCACTGGGACAGGGGCAGCCAATGGCACGGGGGCAGGAGCATAACATGGCACTGGGGCAGGAGCATGACATGGCACTGGGGCAGGAGCATGACATAACACTGGGGCAGGAGCATGACATGGCACTGGGAGAAGAGCAGGACATGGCACTGGGAGAAGAGCAGGACATGGCACTGGGAGAAGAGCAGGACATGGCACTGGGAAAGGAGCAGGACATGGCACTGGGAGAGGAGCAGGACATGGCACTGGGAGAGGAGCAGGCAAAGGCACTGGGAGAGGAGCAGGCAATGGCATTGGGACTGGTGCAAACAAAGGCACTGGGAGAGGAGCAGGCAATGGCATTGGGACTGATGCAAACAAAGGCACAGAAGCAGACACCAGCTCGGGAACTAAGGCAGGCTCGTGGACAGGTTTAGGTACCTGGGAAGGGTCATGGTCAGGCAAGGGCACGGTGACAGGCAAGGGCACGGTGACAGGCAAGGGCACGGTGACAGGCAAGGGCACGGTGACAGGCAAGGGCACGGTGACAGGAGCAGACAATGGCACTGGGACAAGGACAGGCTCTGGGACAAGGGCAGGCACGGACCCAGGAACCAGGGCAATCATCGGGACTGAGTCAGGCATTAGCAAGGGGACTGGAGGAGGAACAAGGAAATGCTCTGGCTCAGGGACAAGGGCAGGCCTGGGGACAAGGCAAGGTTCGGGCTCAAGGACATGGCATGGCTCAGGCTCGGGGACAAGGCAAGGCTCAGGGACTAGGCAAGGCTCAGGCTCGGGAACAAG
>JACXGM010025084.1:0-15402 GCA_016801145.1 Umbra pygmaea | reverse complement strand
GTGGACACCTACGGTTACAATGGTGCAGTGGACACCTACGGTTACAATGGTGCAGTGGACACCTACGGTTACAATGGTGCAGTGGACACCTACGGTTACAATGGTGCAGTGGACACCTACGGTTACAATGGTGCAGTGGACACCTACGGTTACAATGGTGCAGTGGACACCTACGGTTACAATGGTGCAGTGGATATCTATGGTGTAAATGGTGCAATGGATATCTATGGTGTAAATGGTGCAATGGATATCTATGGTAGAAATAGACAAGTGATGAGCTGTAGCTTTACATGTTAAGTGTAGTACTGCCACCTAGAGGAATCACACCAAACAACCCTCTTCTCTGAGTGTAAATCTGAGACTACTGGGCAGGCTGAAGCAGTAGCTCCACCTAGTTTCAGCTATGTTTCTTAACCTCTCCATGTCATTAGGTCTGTGGACAGGGAGTGAATGAGGGCAGAGAGTATTGTCATTATGTGCTTGTTATATATAGGCTTTTACTAGAACTAAACAATTCTTAACACACTTCCACATATGTGCTTGACCCTGTTAATAGTTAATGCTAACTTCTGCAGAGGTAGATTAGCTGCTGTGGGACCTACCAGGCTGTTTTGGGACCTACCAGGCTGTTTTGGGACCTACCAGGCTGTTTTGGGACCTACAAGGCTGTTTTGGGACCTACCAGGCTGTACATACCAGGCTTTTGTGGGACCTACCAGGCTGTTGAAGCAGTGGTCTAGGAACAGCAGCAGTATAGTTTGCTCCTTCAGAGTGAGGACAGCTGGTTCTCCAGCCAGCACCGCCTCAATCACACACTTAAACAAGTAGGGGAAGTGGGTGGGCTCCTTCTTAAACACCTGCAGAAACCAAACCCAGTTATTGAATCAGACAGACCCCTGGACACTCATGCTGGGACTGTCAATAAAGGCCACACAGCCACACACAGCATGGACACAACAACAGCATGGATACAACTAGGGGTGGTACGGGACATGAAATAAAATCTGAACTGTTCGGTTTGCTTGTCTTGGGTTGGATATTGTGTGCATCGCACGGTTCGTCGGTACACTGCTAATGTACAACACCTATGTTAAAACACCTGAAATGACGACCGGGATGAGCGTGACAAACGCAACACATGGCAGCTGATTGGATGAACACGTCATGTGGGTCTGGCTGCTCCCGAATTTCAAAACAGACTCTAATGGCGTCTCGTTCTGAATACGATCTTATATTTTACAAAAATAGTTCACTGAAACGCGTTTCTGAAAACATTTTAAGCGAGAAATAGGCCATACAGTTGCTGAATCTATCTTTATGTCAGATCGACAAAGGTCAGTTTAAAAGATTTACATCAGATTTTGAGAGGCAGCTAGCCAACGTGTAGGTCACGTCCATGATATATACAAGGCTCACGTCACGTGTATTTTTGTAAAAGCTACATTGAAGTTGTCAATTTGATAAATGCGTTATTTTGTAATATTTCAAACTTCATATGCTAAAAAGGCACAGAACTTCCTGAAAATGGCAATACACACTAAGTGAAATAAATGAAAAGCTTGTTGAAATCATCAACGTCTTGCCTCTTGCTATATCAAAATCTCACGTAGCTTTTCTCAGAGATGGCTTAAAGTGAAGTCAAATTCAGTTTGTGCATGATTACATGATATAACTATTTATTAACACTGTATCCAAAATTGTGGATAATTAAGCTATATATCATATGCTGAAGTATATTTTTGGGGTGTTAAGGTTAAAAGAAAAAATAACAAGAACCGTACAGAACCGAAAACCGTGACCCTAAAACCGCGATACGAACCCAACCGTGGGTTTTGTGAACCGTACAACTCCTACTCACAACAACAGCATGGACACAACAACAGGGAAGAAACAACAACACAATAGCTTAATAACAACAGCACAAATGCATGGCATTGCTGCAACAACGAATCAATGAAATCGATATAAATCTATTATTAAAATTCACAACAAAAGCAACATCATGGAGAAAAAAAACACAACAAAACAACATATTAACAACAAACAACATGGTGAAAACACAACAGCATGTTCACAACACCACAAAAGTAAGGCAACAACACCACATTTCACCATATGTTAAATACAAACTGGCCAAATGTAAACTGTTTCAAGAGGCCAGGCAGGGCAGAGCACCGGACCACATAAACGTAAAACATTTATATAGAAATCTCCCTAAATCGCTCTGCAGGTGCAGTTTGTTTTGTTTTTGGAAATCGCTCTGCAGGTGCAGTTTGTTTTGTTTTTGAAGGGGTGATTAAAGTGTCAAGTTAAAGGGTCTATTGAAGTTCTGTCATTGGCAGCATACAAATGCACAGGGAAATATGCCAGATCTAGTGTAGGTTTTAGGAATGAACACTGAGATACTACCAGCGCTCTGACAGTAGCTGAAATTGCTTTTGGGATGAGTGGGGAAAAAGAACATTTAAAAAGTAGTACATTACGTGATAGTTCCAATATAATGTTAATGTTTTGTCAGAGAAAGACCCATTCAACTATTCAAAGCATGAAGAATTATAAGTGTCTTGGTAAAAAAATTTACAAAACAAAGTTAGGGACAGACGACATGGCCAACCTACAAACAAAAATGTTTAGTGTTGGTATGGGACTTAGGTTCATACCAGCACTAAATATGGGTTTACATTGAATCTGGCATGAGCGATATATACGGGAAGCCTATTGACTTTCAATTGAGGTTAGCGAAACCGAAGCAGGGAAATGTGGGCAAAGCGAGCACCGGTGGAAAGCGAAGGACAGAATGAGCAATTTTAGCGAAGCAGGCATTGATATCCAGATTTTCACATATAGTATAAGCACAGCCTAAGAGCTTAGCTGTGTTAATAGATTATTATCGCCACTGGTCAACAGACACACTAAGAGAGCTACAGGCCAATACATCAGGGTAAGAGAGCCATTCTTACCTCCCAAGCAGGAACATTCTCTCTGAACTTCTCATTGACGATGCAACAGATGGACATGATGAAGGCATTACTGGAGACCTCTGGATTATAGTTAACCCACAGGTAGTTCTCCAGGTACTGGCTGAAAGGGAGGACACAAAGACAATCAGGTGAGAACATGCATGACTTGTTTGGTGCAAGGGGTATTCAGACAACAAGGAGGAAAAACACACCTGAACTCAAGCAACATTATCTTCCTGATGGCAAACCTGAAGAGAAACAAAACAGGGAATTTTACCAGAATATTCTGGAGAGAATATTAAATGACTGCTGCCATTCAAGAGTCGAGTTCACTCACTTTGACTGCAGAATCTCTTTCTCGTAGATATCCTCCAGGACCTAGGTTGGTGAGAAAAGTTGTAAAAGTAAGAACTCTGTCTTTTCCACTGTGTTCACAACTCAAGTCTTTAAGTAGAAGACTCACCTTTGGGTCAAATGGCAGTTTATTTTTGGCATGGGGTGCCCAGTATCTGTTGGCCAACTTAGAAAATAAACAGTGTTATTATGACAGCAAAGTGAATTTAGCAACACAATGACTAAGGAGATGTAAAACTCTGTGTTGAACATCTGCCACCATTTTTTGTTGAGCACTGTATTCAGGCATATTATCACGATACATATGATTAAAGTCATTCATGGCCTTCATTTAATATTCAGAATAAGAAGAAATCGGTTGCCAAGTAAGTTTTACCAAACAAGGATTTTTTTCTAGTATGTTGGTGTAATACTTTTTTGTACAAAAATCACTGAAATGTAAACATCTTTTACTTTTAAGGTGCAGGATAAGAGTAGAATGTGAACAGGATATTTACAGTATATGAACAGGTATATGTATATCTACAGTATATGAATAGAGTAATGTATATAATAACATACTGTAATGTACAGTAAAATGTGAGACACCAGTTTCATGTAAACAGGTTTTATCTGTATTACTATTAGCAACTTAGAAAGACTACTATCGCAGGTTAGATGCTGAACTTCATTTCATTGTCCTAGTTTCAGTACTCTGTGCAATGAAAGGTAATTCAATCTAAACTACCTATAGACCAATTTCTTTAATGTTTTCTTTTTCTTTAACCAGGTAACTCAATTGAGATACTAATTGAGAGACTAATTCTCATGTTCAATGACAACCAGGAAAATTGTATTATATTGCAAGATGACAAGACAAATTCCAGAGAAAGAGGTAAGGTAATTTGAAAATCTGCAGTGTGTCTTACAGGTGTGCAACTGTGCTTTAAATGCAGCATTTTAGACTCAAATGTTTCAAGGCGCCACAATCCATGTTTGAAAACGATATTTCAGAAACGTCCCATTTGATGATCTATTAGTATAGTTATATTTAGCAGTTACACGTATAGGTGTATTTAATATAAATAGCTAATGCATTAGCAGATTAATATAACGCACTCCAAGTGTTTTGTTTTTTACCTGTGTGACATATTCTGCGTTGATCTGAGACACAGAAGGAGCAGACGCTTTCTTCGCATGGGTTTGATTCTCCATGACAGTCTTCAAACTGGCTTAAGAAAGAATTAGACAGTTGGATATGATCTTTTAATATTGCTAACGGTCATTAAAATAGCATCGGTTCCTCAGAGTCAAATTGACAGAACTGCTATTCTAGCTACAGTAGCTAGGGTAGCTAACACGCTCAAGTTAACGTTAGCTGGTGGTACATTAGATTAGTACAGTAGTAGCTAGCTGGCTAGTAGGTGTTGCTCGCTAACTATATGTGGCTGTGGCAGCAAATTAATGCAGGCAATCAAATACAATTTGCGTGTTTATTACATCGATCCTTAAAATGTTTACAATTATTTGAAGAAACCAACCTTGTTTCAAAACATCTGTGTGATTCCCGCTACGCATGTACACAAGCAGAACGACTTGAGTGCGACTAATTTCCGGTTCGCAATGTTTAGATACCTACTGGAATAGGAGGTGAAGCTAACATGGTTCCTACACATTACAAGTGCCTGCCTGTATTCGGCCATATGAACTAACTTGGATTAAGGTACCCACATAACGTAGCTAGTTTGATGTAATTTCTATAATATTTTGGGGTAGGTGTTAATAGAGATTTTAGATAAACGATGTTTTCACTACATATTGTGATACAAGCGAGGACACAAGATACCTACATACTGTACAGTGATTTTCAAATGTTATTTTTCTGGGGACTGAGATGGATATTTTTTTAAAACCTTTGTACTTCTTTTCTTATAAATATATCATTGTTGATGTTGAGGTATGTTCTGGATAATTATCTTGCTGAAAAAATGCCCTTCAATCTCCAAAATAACCTTCTTTGATTGTGGACGAGTAAAATGTTAAATCAGTCCAAAACATTTTGTTCCAAACCAATTCTGGCTAGTCGAGGAATAATTTGCATACCTTAGACACTGGCTTTTATGCTGATCTTTGTTGTGTAAGGCAATGTTCCTTGACAATTGAAAAAGCTGGACACATTGTGTGTTTTTCAAATCCTTATCCTGTTTTTTGAAAGTCAATTATCTTCATTTTCACATCCTCAGACATCTGCTTAGAGGATCCAATTGTTGTTAAAACAGTAAGAACAAAGATCACTGTCTGATAAATTAGAAGTTCAGAGTAACAGTTAAACTTTTAAAATGACTTAACCTCACTAACTGAAGCCCTAACAAGTCAGTAAAACTTTCTAGGCCTTGTTTTTCTGAGAATGAATTACAATTGTTTCAAAAGGTTGTCCAAACGTTTGCACGTCATGTGGAATTTTATTATTTTAAATTCATAACGAATGCAAATAAATCATAAACCTGTATTAAATGTTGCAGAAAGTTGGCATTTTTCACTTTGTACCATGTACGGGTCAGGTCAACTTCTGTTCAAAGAAAGATTCATTGTAACACTTTTTTTCAGGGGTGCAACATTTGCATACAACTGTAAAATGTTAATGAGTTAGCTAACCCACTGTATGATAAACCAGGGGTGTCAAACTTGTTCCACAAAGGGCCGAGTGTATGCAGGTTTTTGCTTTTACCTTGTACCTGACTGATTGATTAGGTCACTAATTGGTTAGGATCTCCCCTCACCTGGCAGTCTAGATCTTAATTGGGCTCTGATTGAAAGGAAAGACCAAAAACCAGCATACACTCGGCCCTCCGTGGAACCGGTTTGACACCTGTGTGATAAACTGTCAACTTTGCATATTTGTGACTCACTTGAAGAATAAATAGCATAGAAATGTACATCTTTTTTTACTGAACATGTCACATGAACTTAGATCAGAGGACAGCAGTTTGGCAATTATGCAGGTGAATAAATAAAAACTACTCTTAAAAATAACATGCACATTTGTTATACGATACCATAAATGGAGTGGCTTCACAAGACAATGAATTCATCTGAAACTAAATTAAAAGACATCACAAGGCACATTTTATTAAAATAATATGGTAATTTTGCCCTTTCTATACAGTGATATGGGCAGATTAAACTGGGAAAATATAAATAGATAAATCATTCATATATGTAAATAAAAAACAGATCTGTTCATGTTTTATTTGTGTGTGCGTTGGTGTGTTTTTAAATGAGACGCTTGTGTGAAAGTCTTGTCACACGCTTTACACTGAAACGGCCTCTCACCTGTGTGAGTGACATAATGTCTCTGGAGTTTGGATGGAGTTTTGAAATCCTTGAAGCAAATCGCACACTGATACGGGCTTGATTGAGTAACCTCAATTTGATTTATTGAAACACATTTGTGGAGCTGAAGATCCTTTTCCGTTTCGAAACATGTGACACATGTGTCGCACTGAAATGCCGTGTGAACTGGTTCACGCCAGTAATGATCACTCCCCTCGTTTTCTATAACATTATGACTGTCTTCATCTGCTAAGACTTGATTGGTTTGAAAAGCCAGCTGTATGGAATGCATTTGACTCCCCATTTCCTGTTGCAGTAAAGTCTCACCTGTTGTCTCAATGTTACCAACATGTCTGTGACCAGCTAGAGGGGCAGTAGGCTCAGATGAGGACAGAACATTACTGGGATATTCAGTGCACCAGTAGTCCTCACAGTGTTTACTTTCAGAGTCCATATCATTGTTTGGTTTTTCTTGTAATGCCACAAACTTTGTCTCTCCTGTCTGCGAACAATGACCTAAACTCTCATCAGTGACCGGACAATAGCCAGAATTATTCTTGTAGGACTGTGTCACTGTCTTTCCTTGAGCTGGGGCGAGACATTCAAGGTCTGGAACTATGCTGCTATCCTGGAAACCACTGAACGTTCTATTCTCATGGGCACGTTGTTCATGACTTCTGAGGTGGCAAGGCTGTCTGAAGGTTTTAGTGCATAATGTGCATTTGAACGGTCTTACGCCAGTGTGAATGAGAAAGTGTCTGGATAGTTTGGACGGTGTGTCGAAGCTCTTCTGGCAAACTGTGCACAGGTGTGCTTTTCTTTTTCCACAGGTCACTTTGCTTGTAGGACTAGAGTTGTAGGACTTGCTCAAGCTGGTTTGTATAGGTTCTTTATAGGTCTTGTTAATGTTGTCATCCTGTAGTGACGGTGCTCTGTTATAAAAGTTATCCTCAACATTGTCCTGGAATGGCCTACACTCAATAAGACTTTCTGAAATGGACGGCTCTGCTTTCGTAGAACTGGCAACAGGAACCTGGACACAAACCTTCGGGTAATGAAGTTGTTGCTGCCTTCTTATTTTCAATCTAATTACCTGTCGAGAGGCAGGTCTGAAGGGGTTCCACTTAATGTGAGTTCGCTCGTGGACTTTCAGGTGCGTGGCTTGTCTGAATGTTTTCCCACAGGCCAGGCACTGGAAGGGTCTCAAGCCGGTGTGAACAAGGTTGTGTCTTTGTAGTTTAGATGCACATGAGAACCCTTTGAAGCACAGCAAACACTTGTGTTTGGTGTGTCTTGTAACCCCCATTGGGATGACATCACCTCCTTCCACAGCCAAACGAGGAGCTGTAATCTGATTAGGATCATTGTGAAGGTTCCCTTCAGAAGGTTTTACTAGATTTTTCAATTGTAAATTTCCGCCACTGATTATTGTTTCTGGTGGAATTTGAAGAGGGTGTGGAGGCTTGGATGGAGAGGATGTTGAACACTGAATCCACTGTCTTTTACTGTTGCTTTCATTGTGTTCATAAGAAAACACTCTGCCCTGCCCCGACTGTCTCTCTGTAGGACAGCTGACTTTAAAGCGCCTATCAGAATCACCATTTTCCGGGAGCTTTTTCTGAAATTCAACACCCATCGGAGACTCTTCGCTTTCAGTCACTCGACACGGAGTTCTAGAACGGTGAGCATGAAGTGACTTTCCATTCCTGGACCAAACATGAGTGCGGGAGTGGATCCTTAAATGCGTTGGCTGGCGAAATCTCTTCCCACACATGTGGCATCCGTAGGGTCTCTGACCTGTATGGGTTAACATGTGCCTCTGCAGTTTAGATGGAGAAGGGAAACTTTTAAGGCATGCTACACACTGATGATGGTTCAGGGGTTGATTCTTTCTTTTCTGACTGATTGTGTTACGTCGGCTGTTGGATTCACCAGATCCTGGCATCTTCAGTTGAGATGGTTCAGTTGATTCAGTATTCTGCATAGTTACAGATGGAAGGTCCTCATCGTCATTTACATTTGGCTTCCAGTGCTCTGGTTTAACAATAATATTGAGCTCAAGAGGTTTTGATTCGTTAAGTTCTGGTGAAGTCCTTATTTTCTCTGAAGTTGGATAAACATGTTCAATTTTTGAACAAGACACAACGTCGCTGGGAACGTTCAGCTGAAGCACGCACTTAGTTGTATCCAGCTTCCCGTGACTGATCTGATGTCTCTTTAAATGGGTCGAAAGACGGAAGGCTCTGCCACAGACCCGACACTCAAAAGGCCTAACTTCTTTATGTGTCATGTAATGCTGCCTACGTCTGATTGAACTGATGAAGGTCTTTGAACAAATGCTACACTGAAAGGGACTGTTACTATTGGTGTTTGGCTCCACCTTGACAGGAAGTGGGGAAATTGTCTCTAACCTTTCTTGGTTCTGTGGGGCATTGACACTAATTTCACACTGGATCTCTACATTTGTATTGTTCTTAGTGTCTACTGGATTGTCTTTTGGCTTGGTACATGTACTATCGAGATTCGATTTATGATGCGAAGCATATAGGTGTGTTTTCAGGTGTGACACCTGCCTGAATTTCTTTCCACAGACCTCACAGGAAAAGGGCTTTTGGCCAGTGTGAGTAAGAAAATGTCGCTTTAGTTTGGACGGTGAACAGAACGTTTTTGAACATGTTGGACATTCGTGATTCACCCTCATTCTAAGTCTGGAAGAACTATGCTGAGATGAATGCATGGGGATAGTCTTGAACGATCCAGTAGATCTACGTTCATGTATCTGAGAGTGCATTTTCAAATGCGCCCTTAGTCTGAAGGTCTTGTGACAAGTGGTACACTCAAAAGGTCTTGTCTGACTATGAACTAGTAAGTGTCTCTGAAGCTGATGAGACGAGCTAAAACACATCAGACACACTGTACATGTGTGGACGTCGTCTGTGGGCCACACACTGCTATCCATTCCATCAGAGCCCATTGTGTTATCTTGAAGCATTAAACTTGTGAAGTAATGTCTACCTGGAAGTGTGCTTTGTTCGCTGATAAAGCAACTATTATCCTCAAGTGTGATTAGTTCAGGTTGTGGTTTGGTCTCTGAGCATGTAGAATATATCTCTGGTGGTGTCCTCTGCACGGATCCGCCCTTGTAAAATGATACTGTAGGTAATGGTTGGGTACTTGTAATCAAATTACAATGTCCTGATTTCTCATGAGTTGGATAAAGGTTTGTGGGTACTGGTATGGGATGTTGCAAACTGTCAGCGGTATTACTCCAATTCTGGTAATTCACTGTATGAGTGTCACTGTGTTTCTTTAAATGTACTGATTGTCTGAAGGCTTTGCCACAAATCAAACAGGTAAATGGCTTCTGGCCTGTGTGTATGAGGTAGTGTCTCTGGAGTTTAGATGCACTCGGGAATCCCTTTTGGCAAACAGAGCAGTGATGCATTGTTGTTGCTTTCTTCGTTTCAATGATGTTCCACAAATGCGTGATGATTCCTTTTCATTAAGCACTCTGAAAAAACATAATGCAAGTGCAATTACTAGGTGTAATGGAATACATATGCATATGGATTTGAAATGACATGATTCAATGACATTCGCTAGCAAGCTAGCTACCTACAGTCTGCTCCCGTTCCCTAGCTATAGAAGTTAGCTAGCCAGCTACAGTAGCTAGCCTAACCTACTTGGTTTATTTAGTAATGTATTAAACGACTCACCATGCCCAAGACCAACTCACTGTTTTACACCACAGTGAGAAGAGCACAATTATCTAATGCTATGCGGTTAAAAAAACGGTGAAAATGTAATGTTAATATTACGTGATAAGTGGTCAAAGGGACACTCTCAATTACGTACACTTTGCGTACTCTCCTTGCCGCCTTCTTAAAAGCCATTGGATGAGAAAGCCAACGGTCCCTCCCCTTTGACTTTCTCCTCCAATCGATTCTGAGAAGGAGGCAGGGACAGTGTCTTAGACGAGAGGCGCATTGAATTGAGATTTACCCCCCAAAACAACAACCAAGTCCATCTCTTAATACGGCGCGGACAGCAACAGTCTCACGTATTTTGCATTCCACACACAGTGGTTGTATTTGTATTTGTGAGCCCAAAACAAATTTCCCATTGGGACAATAAAGTATACCATACCACACCACACCACAGGAATATCTGAATACCCACTACTGGTTGGTAAAATCTAAAACGTTCATAAATCTAAACGGTGCTATAGGATATTTGAATCTTTAACCTGCTGAGATATTTTTAGGTTTGTGTTCTGTATTTGATGGTTATGTTGAAAAATATACGTTAATAACTGAGACTTAACTGAGGAAAGTGTTATATCGTGTGTGTGTGTGTGTGTGTGTGTGTGTGTGTGTGTGTGTGTGTGTGTGTGTGTGTGTGTGTGTGTGTGTGTGTGTGTGTGTGTGTGTGTGTGTGTGTGTGTGTGTGTGTGTGTGTGTGTGTGTGTGTATTGGGCCAATTCAAACATAATTTATAATTTTTTTGGAAACAAAACTTTACGTTTGAAAACAAAAAATTATGTATATTCCTAATTCCTGATTTCGCATAACATATCACACCAATCAAAAAAATGGCTTACGATTTGTGTTAAAATTAAGTCTATGGTTTCACCCTTATTTGTGTTGTTAATTCACTTTTGCTTAATTTCATGAAAGGTGTCAATACCTGTTTCAGTGGCAGAAACTCAAAATAAATTATTATAAAGTGACACTGGTTTCAAGTTGGAAAATATGTTTAAGAAAAAAAAAATAATAATAATGAGAAAATACACTCTGGTCCTTTTCCAAGAAGGTTTACCACATCTTTCATTTAATGTTTTTAATTATTGTTGCCATGCATAATTACTTTTAGTTAAGTTTCAGTGTACAAAATATTGTATACAACTATTGTGTCCCCCCACCCACACCTCCACTCTTAACATAAATCAGCCCATGTATGAAGCTAGTAGCCTACCCCTGCTTTAGGTGTATTTGAAATCAGATTACACTTGGCTTAGCACGCCAAATATGACATTAACAGTAATTAGTCTACACAGTCTCATCTCTAGACTTAGTCTTACTGCAGATTAAGGATTAATCCACAATGAAAATCTGTCATGAATTTATTGAACCGACCTGCAAATCAGGACAGTGGTCACTGACACCACCAGTCAAGGAATAGACACACGTGTTTACTGTCTTTCAGAGAAAAAGTTTTTTAGGGCCAGAGATGCTAAGTGTTATTGGAAATATGTTTCTATAGTTGGATTTAGTTCTCTTCGTTCTGTCACCTCTGGGCCCCTGGCCAATGAGAGTAAATAAATTAGTTGAATTCCACCTCTGTTGTATATATAATATGATTATTTTTATGATCGTTTTCTAGCACTGTTTTTGCCTATTCACTGTGGTTGTTTCACCTAGTCTCTGTAAATATACTCACTGTAAGTCGTTCTGCATAAGAGCATCTGGTAAATGACTAAAATGTAAATGTTTTCCTGTGTTACATCTATACAGTCAATGGTTACACCCTGCAGTGTAATTACAGATTAATGTATTACCCTAGTGGCTGTCTAGCACTGAACATTTCTGAAGATTTGTCCTGACAGCACTGAGTCTATTTTAAATAAAATGTTTAACAAAACAAAACAAATAATGCGTAGATACATTTTATTAAAAAAAGGCCCCTGGAAAACGTATATTTACTTATTTGGCAGCAATTCATATATCTGCCACAAGAGGGCTGCAAACACCACTAAATAATCTGATTCATCACCATGCCGCAAGGAGTAGGCTCCATAACAGCACTACCACTTCAGGGATATGTCTTATAAGATGGTCATAGCAGTTTTACTAATAATAGTAATAACAAACATGATGTGTAATATTAAGAATCCTAAATAGATTCAAAATATTAAAGTGATACAAAATCACAGTTGTTTTTTTTAATTAACAGAGATACCCCCTACAGCAGCTCACTACCAGGGGGAGGGGGTATTTCCAGTGCCAGCCTAGAGGCAGTGAAAGTCAACATCCATGTGCCTGGCCACAATGACACAAGAGACCACAGGGGTCTACACTGCACACATAGCACAATGTTGGCCATGACTGCTACTAGTTTTTGTTTATACTGGCTGACAACTGTCTTCACTAAAACAGAGCATAGTCGATTTTATTCTTACTCTAAAAAGAGAACAAGAAAAAAAATGTCACCCTGTCTTCATACATTTTTCTGCATAAGACATAACTGGTAAGGACATAGAGCAGTTCAAGTCTAGACTGTACTGTAGGTCTGCTGTAAATAAGGCTGTGTCCAGGGGTGTGAAAACATGCTTGATGTCTCCACTTGTGTGTTGGCATGTCTTGGACATGGTGGTGATCTACAAATGGTTGTCTTTGTGTGTGCGTGGCACTAAGTGTTTTGGCTGGGGTGAAGACTCATTGTAAAAGCCTGACATCATACAATAGAGGCCTAAACACAGTAAGATCACAGTGTAAAAATGTATGTAGGATTAAACATACCACAAGATTCCTACTTGGGGGTATCTACCCATAGGTCTGCTTTGTATTTCACTAAGCCATAGGAACGCTTTGGACTTTTCAACTAAAAAGACATGTGTTCAGCATATGATAAATTTACTAAAAATTGCTAAATTAAGTGCTGCTGCTGCTGTTATACTGTAAGCATCATGCATGTTTATTCCCATACATTCCAGAATCAAGCCTGTAGTGTGGGAGCTTATATGGTTAACCTTAACATACATTTTATTTGTCCGCTGGTTGGCTCAGACTCATAGGTAACTTCTTTTTTGTTTTTTTGGACCTTCAATAAAATGTTCTGCTTGCTGGCTCTATTGTTCACATTTTGATCAGAGCAATGAAAACAGCAGACAGTTGGGTGTAGATCAATAACCCCCCCCACCCTCTCATTACCGGCACAATGCAAAGCGTAGCCTTGGTAAAGATGCATTCCAATTGGGCTGTTCAATGTGGTTCATGATCTTTGAGAAAACTAATGTTTCAGGAGCAATAGTTAATGGTGTTTGTTTATCACAAGTCAGTGTGTGCCTGCGAGGGCATCACCCTCTGCTATTAACCAGGCCGTGTTAGAATCGATGTGGAACATAAAGAGGCTTAATCTTTTCAGGTGCTTGCTTCTGATTGCCTATTACACTATAATAACACATCTCTGGCCCTGCCAAGCATGAGGCAAACTCAAACAAATCATAACAACCTAAAAACAAATCAATGTCTGGATTTTCTACCACACTTGGCTTTTATTAGGGGTGTTAGCATGCTAAGCGTAACTCTATCGCTAGCAGGAGGAGATCCTGGGGTAAATGGCAGCTTTTAGCTCGTGTTCTTATACCCACTGCTGCTGTCCAGCATTATGGCATGTGGGCTGTACTGTCCTTACAGTAGTAAAAGCTCCCACTGTTTCTTAGTGACAGCTGCGTGAAGGCTTGAGTGGATACGGTGGATTACTGTGCCGGTGTGCGGGGTAAGCCCCATACTCACATGGACGCCATTAGAGACATACATAGAGAAAAATGCTACATCAGCTCACTCACATAGACACACTCAAGTCAAAGTAATAATAATAAAATGTCTTCAGTCCATCCTGTAAAGCGTCAGTGTCTAGAATGACAGGGAGTAAAATGAGCCGTGTCTCTGTCGTACTTCTTCTTGACAGTGACCACCTTCCTGACCTCAAAGCTAAGACCAGAGATGTGGATGGTTGGGCTCACGGATGTGGATGGATGAGGTTTAGGGATGTGGACGGATGAGGTCAGGGATATGGATGGATGAGGTCAGGGATGTGGATGGTTGAGGTCAGGGATGTGGATGGATGAGGTCAGGGATGTGGATGGTTGAGGTCAGGGATGTGGATGGTTGAGGTCAGGGATGTGGATGGTTGAGATCAGGGATGTAGATGGATGAGATCAGGGATGTAGATGGATGAGGTCAGGGATGTGGATGGGGGACCATTTCTCTACAAACTGAGCCAGCAGGACAGATTTAGAACAGCAGAGTCTGGTAAGTCCAGGACTGGAACCAAGGCCACCGATGGACTGGACCGTCGTAGAGCTGTCTTCAAGCATTCCTCCAGTCCTGTATGGGGGCGGGAGAGGGGGGTGGACAGAAGCAGAAAAGTTGTGAATATCATCCAACATCCCCCATCGACAAAGCTGTACCTCAGAATCAGATGTAGGGCCCTAAGATGTCCGTCCCAGTGGGGCTGGCCTAGGACAGAGGCTGCACTTAACCCCTCCACCAGGGAACACAGCCCTATTCAGAGTACTGACATTCCTCAGTCCCCGGAAGATTGTATTAGCCCCCACTCAACTCCCCACTGGGCAGCCATATGGCAGCAAGGGCACACACACACACACACACACACACACACACACACACACACACACACACACACACACACGCACACACGCATCCCTAGCACACACAATACAAAACAGCAGTGCTATAACAAGCCCACACACACGGATGCCTAGCACACAAAATACAAAACAGCAGTGCTATAACAAGCCCACACACACATGCATGCCTAGTGTGACGGGTGTGCAACGGCTCAGAACGTACCCTGCTAGCAGCCCGCACGGCAGTTCGCCTTTGCCCCATACCGGGCTCGAACCCGCGGCCATCTGCTTCGCAACACTCACACAGCCATGCCCGCAACGTACCAACCGAGTGAGCTATACAAAAGGTACCAATTGTATAACTCTTTCGGCGACATTTCAAGCTTGCTGTGGAGTGAGTTTATG